>JARNME010000495.1:725108-928691 GCA_030179655.1 Scaptomyza flava | reverse complement strand
CATTTTGTAAGAGGCCAACTTCATTTTTAAATTTAAAAACCGTTAGTGGTATAGCATACGCATCATTTCAATTGGCGTGTGAAGCTCTAGGATTACTAGAAGATGATAAGCACTGCGATTCAACTATAGCCGATGCTGTCATTAGTCAAAATCCTACAAAACTGAGAGAACTTTTTGCAATAGTAATAGTCTTTTGTCAAATTTCAGATGCTCTTAGCTTTGGAATACTTATAAAGAGAGTTTCTCAGAAGATATTTTAAGAGCCTTTCATTTTTCACAACACAGAAATATTGATGAAAGTATTGTGAATAATGTATTAAATAAATGTATTGTTTAAATTGAAGATATTGTACTGTCTTTTGGTGGTCAAAACTTGACTTACTATGGACTTCCACTACCAATTAGATCCGAGGAAATTGGTCCAAATATTGAATATCATAGAGAAACAAGTTATGAAAATTGCGATAATTTTGTTGTTAATAATGAGCTACTCCTTACTGCTGAGCAAAAACAAGTATACGAAAAGATAATACATAGCGTTGAAGCAGAAGAGAGAGAAATCTATTTTTTAGATGCACCTGGTGGAACAGGTAAAGCGTATCTTTTAAATTTATTATTGGCAAAGGTACGGCAAGTAAAAAAATTGCATTGGCCGTTGCTTCTTCCGGTATCGCAGCCACTTTACTTAATGGTGGTCGCACAGCGCATTCTACACTTAAGATTCCATTTAATTTGATTCATTTAGAAACACCACATTGTTCAATTTCAAAGCAATCTAATATTGCTGCTGTGCTCAAAGATTGCAAGCTTATTGTTTGGGATGATTGTACTATGAGCCATAAAGGTGCTTTTGAAGGTGTAGATCGATCTTTGAAAGACATTCGAGATAGTGAATACTTAATGGGTGGCAACTGTTCTCTTAGCTGGTGATTTTCGACAAACTCTTCCAGTGATCCCCAGAGGAGCAAGAGCAGATGAAATAAATGCGTGCTTAAAGTCTTCAATTTTGTGGCCCAAAATACAGAAAATATATATCCGGATATTACAAATATTTCTCAAAAATCACTCGAATGGTTTTCAGAACGTGCTATTTTGACTGCGAGAAAAGACAATGCATTGGAAATAAACGAGTTTTTATTAAAATCATTTCAAAGTGCAGAAATAACGTATAACTCTATTGATTCTGTGACTGAAGTCGAAGATGCAGTTCATTACCCCGTCGAGTTTCTTAATCCATTTAATCCGGCTGGCCTGCCTCAAAATAAATTAACTTTAAAGATTGGTTCACCTGTAATGTTGATTCGCAACTTGAAACCACTAAAACTTTACAATGGTACAAGATTGCAAGTTAAAGTCCTTCATAAGAATGTTGTCGAAGCAATTATCACTACTTACAATGGTATTGGGGAAACGGTTTTTATACCGAGAATTCTGAATTGCCAAATTAAATTTAAAAGATTGCAATTTCCTTTAAAAGTTTGCTTTGCCTTACCAATTAATAAATCATAGGAACAAACTCTTAAATTAGCCGGACTAGAATTAAGACACGATTGTTTCTCTTATGGCCAATTTTATGTAGCCTGCTCAAGTTTATTTGTTATAGCACCTGACGGAAAAAAAAACCAGCTCTTAACAATTGTTTATAATTGCAAATTAAATTCCAAACAAGTAAGAAGGCTCTAGTCGGGAGAGCCCGAGCCCAGTTGCAATAAATATGTAAATTAAATTTATAATTGACTTTGGTATACTGACTTAACTTCAATCGATAAAATTAGATATCTCCGGTGTTTCTTAACCGATTTAGACGAATTTTTCAGAAAAGTTCTATCGTTAGTCATTATTTCAACCCTCATTTTTAGATTTTCGAAATTCGATATTTTATTGTTATCGATATTATGTGTATATCGAAAACCAGAATAGTTATCGAGAATTTGAAGCAAACTTGTTCTGCTCATGGTATAGGAGAACTTAAATACAAAATCAGAAGTCTCTAGCTCTTGTAGTCTCTGAGATCCACGCGTTCATACAGACAGACAGACGGACAGACGGACAGACAGACGGACATGGCTATATCGTCACGGCTGTTGATGCTGATCAAAAATATATACACTTTATGGGGTCGGAGATGCTTCCTTCTGCCTGTTACATACTTTTGCACAAAACCATTATACCCTTATTTACCCATTTTATGGGTTAAGGTTATAAAAAGGATAAGGCCTACTGGGGAAACCACAATAAAAAATGACGCGCCTGATTCAATGGTGGCGTGAATGTGAAATATTTTCTAATTTATTTATTTTGTATCTATTTTCTATTGCTAAAATGTACATAAACAATCCGCGCAGCGAAGTAAGCGGGCCACTTACTAGTATATCTATATAAATATATATATGTCAGCATGGCTTGTTATAAATTCGCCTTGGCTACCACGCTCATAGTTCTAATAATTGTTGAAACTTATTACTATTTCATCTCCTTAAATATTAAATATAAGATGAAAAAAAAAAAAATATAAATCTTAACTTTAGTCTCTCATTTATGCAAGTATGTTAACTCAAGCTCATTCGCAGAAATTGTAACCTTAAAATTTACGTAAGCGTGCAAGAAATTTTAAGTCACCAGGCAAATACTCCGGCATGAATAAAGGGGAAAGTTAAATCAACGCAAAACTATTTCTTCATTGTCTTTATGCACTAAAACACATTTTATAAACAATTATTGTCTATGAGGTGGTCTGTGTTTGGAACTTAGTCCAGTTACTCAAAACTCTGTATTTTTTCCTCGCGTCTTAGGGCTCCGACGCGCATGGATGTCGCAGTGCGTATCGGGCTCCCAAAGCACAAATTCCAGTTTTGCTGAACAATTCCAACGCCAGAACGCCTACGCTGCGCGCACTCTTAGAAGCGTTCGAATATATATGCATATATATGGAGGCCGATTGAGCGCTATGAAAACGAATCTTGTTAGGTTGAATACACCACATGCACTTTATATTACCTAAATGTACTCGCTCGAAACTATTCCAATTGAATTATCTGCAGCCTATCCGCTTTCGGTTTTATGATAGTTCGTTAAATATGTATTTTTTCACATATATAAAAGGGAGTTTTGTGGCTGTACTTCGTATAGAATATTATACTCGTGTTTCACGTAATAGAATAGCACTATAGGTCTGCTTAGTTAGGATCATCCCATTCGAATAATCGCCCACGCTTCTTCTAATGATGCCTTAGCCTAAGTTCGAATCGGATTTCGAATAACGGGGCTTTGAATGAGTGTAAGTGGGAGATGTAAGTCACATTAGATAACGAGAGCGTGAGTTTTGCTGTCTGAGAGGGCTGTACGCCGTTTATGGACGTCTTTTGAGTGTAAATGTTTTGAGTCGCTTATTTAGTTTGGCGTGGATCGTATTTTTTTTATTTTGGTTACCACATATCTTGGCATCAAATTTGGTTCTAGCTCAAAAACTGTGGTAAATATAGGCTCCAAAACTTTGATGCATTTTTTTGGGGGTCGTTACCAGCTTTCTTCGTACCTAATTTGGTTGCTCTAGCTCAAACTCTGTGGGAGATATAGATTTAATTCATTTCATTTCAATGCGGGGGGGGGGGGCTGTTTTTGGGGGCTGCTAGTAGCTATCTTTGTACCAAAATTTGGTAGTTCTAGCTGTAAGTAAGTGCGAAAAATTTACCTTCGGTAACGAGTATAAAAACGAAAACGTAAAAATATTTCAGGGAACAAAATTCAGCAACATCGCCATCAAGAAATAATCAGAAATACCAACACCAATCAAACCAATAGTAACAACAATCGGAATCATCTCAACAACATAAATACGCAAACAATAAATGCAGCATATCAACTCCCAGCTTGTCAACGATAAGTTGATTTACGCCATATCAACAAGCTATACAGCATCAATGAGTCAATTTGTTAACAAAGTTTGCCAAGCTCAGCGAGACTTTCTTGTCAACGATGAGCTTGATTTACGCCACTCTTGCCAATAAATAAGTCAAACATTAGCGCAAGAGATCAACACTACAACATCATGTGATAACAACTTTAAGTGTGCACTGCACTGTGTTGCTATTAATGTCTCGAGCGATTAATGGTAAATTGCTCTAGCAGCAATTTCTTGTCCTTCACGTTTTTGGTCATCAGATGATTTGAAATGTATCTTGTATACTTGGCCCAAAACACATTATTGCATTAGATTGGAATGCACAAAATAATCGATGGGGTGCAGCAATAAACTCACTGGCTGATATCACAAATGACTACCATCTTAAAATGCTTGCTACAGGCTTGCCCTTGGCTTCCTGCAATCGACTTTGCTGTGTATGCGGAATTTCGGTCAAATTTTCTTAGCATATCAGAATACTCTAGGCTTGGTCAACTACATTGTGTACCATCCAGCCTACCTCAAACTCTTTTTAAACCTGCAAATTTAAATATGGTAAGACATGAAAGATCATTTCTCCAATTGATCTACGGACCTTCCGATGGGCTTCGCAGACCTAAGACAACTCCGTAATACTTTAAAAGATGAGTTAATGGCTGTTTATGCTTTTTGTACTGTCATCACATATCCAGGTACAAGAGACTGAAGCATTTTTCAATGCAGATCTCGCCCCAATTCAGTCTATCCTAACTATTGCCCCCATTAAAGTTTGTTTGCAGTTTCGCAACCTTCAAATCACTATAGCCTCTGGCTATAATGCTATGGACGCAAGACTTGCTTAGGCTCTGCAAGAGAAGGGAGTATAGCTTTTCCAACAACATGGAAAAGAGCTGTCAGTAGTAGGGAACTGGGGGTTCTGTGACAATTTATGACTTTTCATTTTTGACAGTTTTATTACCCCCAATACTTAAATTTATGACCCTTTTTTGACACTTTTATTACCCCCCAATACTATAATTTATGACCCTATTTTTCCCATGATCGTGCCCGCTTTAATTAGACTAGGTATTAAGGACAAAGGCATGACATTCCTAGGCCGCATTGTTATGGTTGCGAGAATCAGTGATCATAGAATCTGGTGTCAAGTGTACATCTGTTTGCACGTGCGTTGTCTTTTACCCCCTGCAAGCAAGCCACGACATGCATTGTTATTGTCAAAAGCAACATCAACAACAGCATCCTTGAGAATCAGTGATCATAGGATCTGGTGTCAAGTGTGCTCCTGTTTTAAATGCGTTGCCTTGAACACGTGCAAGCAAGCCACAGCATACATTGTTTTTGCCAACAACAACAACATTCATGTGGGTTTGTGAGCAAGGGATCGGGTTTCAAGTTGTGAAAATCAGTCTTCACACTATCAGTTTTGGCTATGTAACCAATATGTATTAGAGTCAAGTGTGCTCCTGTTTGACAAGCAGGCCATAAACATTGATCTTTATGGTTGTAATAATGACAGGATCAGTTTTAGCTATTTAACCATTTAGTACTAGAGTCAAGTGTGCTTCAGTTTTAAATACGTTGCTCTGCACCCGTGCATTGTAATTGTCAACAACATCAACTACAACCTTCGTGGGGGGTTATGTGTGCAAGGATGGGAATTTTCTCTCGCAGCAGCAGCAGCAAGATCAACACATTGTTTTTAAACAAGTGTATTGATTCTTGTAGATTAAGATTATAAGAGTCAGAGGGAGAAAGTGATAGAGGGAGAAGGTGAAAGAGGGGGAGTGTTAGAGGGAGAAGGTGTGAGAGGGGGAAAGGATATAGGGAGAAAGTGTTGGAGAGAGAAGGTGTTAGAAGGAGAAGGAGTGATCCTTCTTGTACTAATTTAATAAGCCACGCCCCTTATACTATTTTATACATGAGCGTCTATGAAACACAGATGGGAATGTTAATTGTTTTGCCCCCTTCATCCTTAAGATGAATGCTAAGCGCCATCCTTTTCTAACCTCTGTTTTTTTATATATCTGTTTTGATTATTAGTCAAGTGCTAGGAAAATCTTATATCCTGCATTGACTTCGAAACGAATAAAAGAGGTAGTTTTGGTTTAAGTTGTAGAGTTTATTTATTATTTTCAATTTAATTCATAAATTCATCTACATATATAAGATATTACATTTTTATTTTTAAATATAGTATTCAAACATTTGATTCCTTATTGGCTTAAACGTTTTTTGTTCATTCTTTTGTTTAAATTTCTATATATTGCCATTAAGCGTTCTAGTCTTGTCAGACGCATGCTATAGTAAAAGCATCCACATGCATCAACTCCCTCTGTAGCTATATCGGATGACCAGCTGCACGCTGAAAGATGTTCACCAAATTTTGAAGTAACTAGATGACAGTTTTCGTACGCCAAGAAAAATTCTCGGTAATCTTCAAGCAATTCATGATGCTCGGGAAAAATCATTTCTTCAAACTCATTTAAAAAATCATCGATTTTCTTAACAATTGTTTTAAATCCAAAGTTAGAAGTCAGCTTCATTTTGTAGTATACTCGGCAAACGTTTATTTAAGACTGACTTCATTGATTATTTTCTCTTTCCTTGAAGCATTTCATTTTTTATTTGTAGATAATTTGTATCGGAATAAAAGGCCGTTGTTGTTTTTTAATGGTGTTTTTTGTTTATTTCCCCATCAATTTTCTCCTACGTCGTTTCGGCTTATATTAAGCCTTCTTCAGGGAGCCTGCATAACATTTTGTGTTTTTATAATTAAAATACAAAAACAAATATTAAAAACAACCACTTATGAATACATACATACATCTTTTTCACTAAAAACCTTACAGCATTGTCATCACATTTAAATTAAAAATAAATTTAAAATTGCACTACTTTCTATTGACGTTGGTCGTTTTTGTCCGTTTTGCATGTTTGCTGCTGCAGTCATCTGTTATTACTGTCGAATAAATGTTGTTTGTCTGTTCTAAGTCTTCTTTGTGGTTCACAGCGGTCATGCTGCTTTGTTGTATTCGTAAGCTTTCTAACGTCAGTCTCGTTCTCTCTCTCCGTTCAATGTCCAACAGTTTAGCGTTTTCGAAGTCAGCTGTGTGACCTGTTGTTGTTGTGTGCTGTGCAAGAGCTGTGGTCATTTTTCCCTTTCTCGCATCCCCCCGGTGTTCGTTGAGTCTCGCTCCAAACGCTCTCTTGGTTGTCCCGATATAGACACCGTTACATCGCTCTCCCTCTCTTCCCATGCAGCTGATTTGGTAAATGACGTTTTGTTGTTGTTCCTTGTCGATCTTGTCTTTCGTATTCGTAAACAATCTACGTGTATTTTTGTGCGCTTTATATGCATATGTTAGGTGTTTGGTAGCATCAGCTGGCATAATTTTCGCGAGTGTTTGTTTATTAGTTAAATGTTCTATATATGGTATGCTCACGTATTGGTTAATTTTTTCTTCGTTCGAATTGTCGTTTTGTTCTTTTAAGATTTTGTTGTTTTCGTTTGTGATTTCTAGTATTATGTTGTCCACTAATCGTTCCGGGTAGCTGTTCTTTAATAATATAGATTTTAATTTTATATATATTTCGGGCCTGTGTTGTTCGTCGCTCAGTGTGTATGCTTTTCTGACCATGTTTTTTGCAGTGTTTATTTTTTGGTTCATTGGCTGGTGTGAGTGGAAACTCATAATCCTATTTGATGCGATCGTCTTGGTATACCATTTGAATCCGATGTTTTTCCTATTTCTTGTTAATTCCGTGTCAAGATAAGCAATTTTGTTGTTCAGTTCCTTTTCCATTGTAAATTGTATTCTTATGTGTTGCTTATTGAGTGTGTCAAGTATGTGTTGTGCATCCTTTTCTTTTAATATGCATATGATGTCATCTACGTACTTGTATATATGTTTGATGTGTATGTTATTTTTGGCTAAGTCCTGTATTGCGTTGTCTAATATCTTGTCTAGTACAATGTTCGCTATGGTGGGGGAGATGGGGTTGCCCATGGGCATACCAAAAATCTGGTGGTAAGTTTTGTTGTTGTATGTCAGGTAGTTGTTATCGATTAAAATAAAGTCAAGTATTTCCTTAAACTTTTTCCTTGGTATCTGTGTATGTTCTGTAATCTCCGTCCATCTACCCATTATGGTTTGTATTGCTGTGCTTATGGGTATATTTGTAAATAATGATACCACGTCGAACGATACGAGTCTATCATCATTTTCAATTTTTTCGTTTTTGAGTTTTCCTTTTAATTGTACCGCGTTCAATATATTGTATTGTTTTGAAGTTATATTATTTAAAATGTTGCCTATATGTTTTGCCAATTTGTAACATGGTACGTTCGTCGATGATGCTATAGGTCTTAGGGGTGTGTCTTTTTATGTATTTAGGTAATCCGTATAATCTGGGAGCGTGCCCACTTGAACAGTATAGTGTCGCTTTTAATTTGTAATCTATATAGTTTTGTTTGTACAGGTCATTTACGATAGTGTTGTTTTTCCTTATTAGTAGTTGTGTTGGATCCTTTCTCACTGTTTTGTATGTAGATTTATCCTCCAATAGGCTTTCCATTTTGTTATGATAGTCTTTTTTATACATCACTACAGTTTTGTTCCCTTTATCTGCCTGTGTTATCACTATTTTGTCCTTATGTTCCTTAATTAAATTCTCAGTATTTTTTGCTATTGTTAGGATAACTTTTTCTTTTTGGTCTGGTCTTCTGTTGTGTTTGAAATTATGTATAGCACCTGTAAGCTTTCCCCTCGCAGCATCCTTCAGTTTTCTTCTTTGATAGTTTGTATCCCTTGTTCTAAATCTGCTATTACGTGTATTGGTGATACGTTCTCCTTTATTACCGGTAACGCAAATTTAGGTCCGAGTGAGAGTAGCCATTTGCTTTCTCTAGGAAAATATACGTCCGTTTGGTTTATGAACCATTCCTCATTTAATTTAATGTTTAGTTTTTCCTGCACTTGTATTTTAGCTTTTTCCAGTTTTTATTCGTATTCTCATCTGTGTCCGTTCTTAGTCGTTGATAGGCCAGTTTCTGTTTGGATTCCAATTTGTCCAGGTCTTGTTCCTTAAGTATGTCTTTTAGTTTGTGAAAAGTATGCGTCTGTGTTTTGTTTATTATGTGTATGTTACGTTGTGTTTCTTTTATCTCTAATTTTACGATTTTAAGTAGAAACGTCTTTTCTATTTTCTGTAGTTCAATTTTCGTGTCGTGTAATCTGAAATTGTGTTGTAGTGCAGTCGTTTTGCCTTGTAGGTGTTTTGGTATTATGTTATAGTCTTTACACTTCAGTAGGTATCTTAGTCTTCCCCGTTGTTTAGCTAGGTTTTTCTGGCATTTAAAGTAATTTTTAATATAACAAACTGTATTGTTTCCATATGTTGTTCGTATTAGTTGCATGTATCCCATCTTGGTTGTGGATTGGTGTTGTTTTGAAAACCGGTGGTTCCTCCGGGTATGATTTTTGTGTTGTGATTTTGGGCCCATTGTTAACAATTTTTGTAGATAATTTGTATCGGAATAAAAGGCCGTTGTTGTTTTTTAATGGTGTTTTTTGTTTATTTCCCCATCAATTTTCTCCTACGTCGTTTCGGCTTATATTAAGCCTTCTTCAGGGAGCCTGCATAACATTTTGTGTTTTTATAATTAAAATACAAAAACAAATATTAAAAACAACCACTTATGAATACATACATACATCTTTTTCACTAAAAACCTTACAGCATTGTCATCACATTTAAATTAAAAATAAATTTAAAATTGCACTACTTTCTATTGACGTTGGTCGTTTTTGTCCGTTTTGCATGTTTGCTGCTGCAGTCATCTGTTATTACTGTCGAATAAATGTTGTTTGTCTGTTCTAAGTCTTCTTTGTGGTTCACAGCGGTCATGCTGCTTTGTTGTATTCGTAAGCTTTCTAACGTCAGTCTCGTTCTCTCTCTCCGTTCAATGTCCAACAGTTTAGCGTTTTCGAAGTCAGCTGTGTGACCTGTTGTTGTTGTGTGCTGTGCAAGAGCTGTGGTCATTTTTCCCTTTCTCGCATCCCCCGGTGTTCGTTGAGTCTCGCTCCAAACGCTCTCTTGGTTGTCCCGATATAGACACCGTTACATCGCTCTCCCTCTCTTCCCATGCAGCTGATTTGGTAAATGACGTTTTGTTGTTGTTCCTTGTCGATCTTGTCTTTCGTATTCGTAAACAATCTACGTGTATTTTTGTGCGCTTTATATGCATATGTTAGGTGTTTGGTAGCATCAGCTGGCATAATTTTCGCGAGTGTTTGTTTATTAGTTAAATGTTCTATATATGGTATGCTCACGTATTGGTTAATTTTTTCTTCGTTCGAATTGTCGTTTTGTTCTTTTAAGATTTTGTTGTTTTCGTTTGTGATTTCTAGTATTATGTTGTCCACTAATCGTTCCGGGTAGCTGTTCTTTAATAATATAGATTTTAATTTTATATATATTTCGGGCCTGTGTTGTTCGTCGCTCAGTGTGTATGCTTTTCTGACCATGTTTTTTGCAGTGTTTATTTTTTGGTTCATTGGCTGGTGTGAGTGGAAACTCATAATCCTATTTGATGCGATCGTCTTGGTATACCATTTGAATCCGATGTTTTTCCTATTTCTTGTTAATTCCGTGTCAAGATAAGCAATTTTGTTGTTCAGTTCCTTTTCCATTGTAAATTGTATTCTTATGTGTTGCTTATTGAGTGTGTCAAGTATGTGTTGTGCATCCTTTTCTTTTAATATGCATATGATGTCATCTACGTACTTGTATATATGTTTGATGTGTATGTTATTTTTGGCTAAGTCCTGTATTGCGTTGTCTAATATCTTGTCTAGTACAATGTTCGCTATGGTGGGGGAGATGGGGTTGCCCATGGGCATACCAAAAATCTGGTGGTAAGTTTTGTTGTTGTATGTCAGGTAGTTGTTATCGATTAAAATAAAGTCAATTATCACAATTATTTACAAATATACCCATAAGCACAGCAATACAAACCATAATGGGTAGATGGACGGAGATTACAGAACATACACAGATACCAAGGAAAAAGTTTAAGGAAATACTTGACTTTATTTTAATCGATAACAACTACCTGACATACAACAACAAAACTTACCACCAGATTTTTGGTATGCCCATGGGCAACCCCATCTCCCCCACCATAGCGAACATTGTACTAGACAAGATATTAGACAACGCAATACAGGACTTAGCCAAAAATAACATACACATCAAACATATATACAAGTACGTAGATGACATCATATGCATATTAAAAGAAAAGGATGCACAACACATACTTGACACACTCAATAAGCAACACATAAGAATACAATTTACAATGGAAAAGGAACTGAACAACAAAATTGCTTATCTTGACACGGAATTAACAAGAAATAGGAAAAACATCGGATTCAAATGGTATACCAAGACGATCGCATCAAATAGGATTATGAGTTTCCACTCACACCAGCCAATGAACCAAAAAATAAACACTGCAAAAAACATGGTCAGAAAAGCATACACACTGAGCGACGAACAACACAGGCCCGAAATATATATAAAATTAAAATCTATATTATTAAAGAACAGCTACCCGGAACGATTAGTGGACAACATAATACTAGAAATCACAAACGAAAACAACAAAATCTTAAAAGAACAAAACGACAATTCGAACGAAGAAAAATTAACCAATACGTGAGCATACCATATATAGAACATTTAACTAATAAACAAACACTCGCGAAAATTATGCCAGCTGATGCTACCAAACACCTAACATATGCATATAAAGCGCACAAAAATACACGTAGATTGTTTACGAATACGAAAGACAAGATCGACAAGGAACAACAACAAAACGTCATTTACCAAATCAGCTGCATGGGAAGAGAGGGAGAGCGATGTAACGGTGTCTATATCGGGACAACCAAGAGAGCGTTTGGAGCGAGACTCAACGAACACCGGGGGGATGCGAGAAAGGGAAAAATGACCACAGCTCTTGCACAGCACACAACAACAACAGGTCACACAGCTGACTTCGAAAACGCTAAACTGTTGGACATTGAACGGAGAGAGAGAACGAGACTGACGTTAGAAAGCTTACGAATACAACAAAGCAGCATGACCGCTGTGAACCACAAAGAAGACTTAGAACAGACAAACAACATTTATTCGACAGTAATAACAGATGACTGCAGCAGCAAACATGCAAAACGGACAAAAACGACCAACGTCAATAGAAAGTAGTGCAATTTTAAATTTATTTTTAATTTAAATGTGATGACAATGCTGTAAGGTTTTTAGTGAAAAAGATGTATGTATGTATTCATAAGTGGTTGTTTTTAATATTTGTTTTTGTATTTTAATTATAAAAACACAAAATGTTATGCAGGCTCCCTGAAGAAGGCTTAATATAAGCCGAAACGACGTAGGAGAAAATTGATGGGGAAATAAACAAAAAACACCATTAAAAAACAACAACGGCCTTTTATTCCGATACAAATTATCTACAAAAATTGTTAACAATGGGCCCAAAATCACAACACATTTTTTATTTAGTTTTACATTCTGGTGAAATTCTATCCTAAAAGTATTGACATCTCTTTTTATTTCTTTACCCATCTTTTTTGATATTTCACATAGTAGACGAGTAAGATCAATTTCTGACTCATAATCATAAGTTGTTTCTAAATCTGTAAGTTATATACTATATTTACGCATCTCTGAACAATTTGGAATAACGTAATTATAATATATATTCCTTATTGATTTTTTAATAGTGTGTTCCAACACAAAAATGTTGTTAAAAAATTCCTAATTTTATAAGCGTCCTCCATGAGTCGCTATCAAATTCAACTCTATTACCATACTGATTAAGAATTAATATTCGTTGCTTATCCGATTTTCGAATTTTAAAATGACACTTAACAGTATCAAGCATTGGATGTTCAATTATTGTATCTGGCATTAAGAAGTCAAAGTGCTCCAGTTTCATTTGGATGTACTCCTTAAACGTTAATAATTGAATCCATTCCTCTTTTCCCAAGCCAATAAAATTACGTTTATGTTGCTGCAGCCAAACCATAGGTGTGAAATCTCTACTCGTAGAAAACCCACACTTTAGTTTAAGCTCTAGGCTAACAAAATACTCAAATCCAAAAATAATTTCATGATCTTGAATTTTCCTTGAATTTTTCGTTTTTTTCAAGTGTAGCGTATCCATCCTCTCTTAAGTGCTTTTTCAAACTAAATATAAAATTAGATAAGCCATGGTATTTAAGGAATTGATTTTCGCCGAGTTTATCAGTACTTATTTAACGTTAGAGACAAAATGGTTATTCTAGATAGAAATTCATTTATTCTAGTTGACTTTCAATATGTGTTTGGAAACGAAAGACAGATGTTTGTCAAAGAATTGGCATTTATGCAAGCTGGGTCCGTCACACCCAATTTTTTTCACTTTAAGCCGCCCTATCACATAAAGGAGCTGAATGAAGCGACTAGAAAAACTTTAAAGATTACCAAACAGTATGTTGACGGCTTGGATTGGTCTGAAGGTGACATCTCTTATCTAAGTCTTGATGACATACTAAAGCCATTGAACAGTTACGCAACTGTAATAGTAAGAGGAAGAGTTAAAAAAGAGTTCTTAAGTAAATTTGTACAGACAAAAATAATAGATATAAATCTTGAACAGATAAATTATTTCTCATCTTAGAAAACTCTCAATTTGAGGTATCTGAAAATGTAAATTTGTATACTCTACTTGAATAAAATAAAAATTATTTTCTTATACATTCCATCATGTTTTTATTTATTAATTAAGAGGGGGTACATAAAAAGTTATAAATTATAAAATTGAATGCATATCAACTACAACTTGGTTTTCTATTAAATTGATTTTAAACGATGCGTTGAACTATTCCAGTCAAAGGCGAATACTCTGCTAATCGATCATGCATAAGCAGGCAATATACCTTAGTATTCCTCACACTAACACTATCGAGATCAATTGAAACTCTTACATCGATTGGCCCTGTTTTAACTGTCTACAACAACCATTGGAGCTTTCTCTTCAAACTCTATAGGTGTTAGTAATGGCTCAGACTCCTTCATATAGTAGCTTGCTTGAAATCCTGTATACATATCATACAAACTTGCGTATCGTTCATGCTTAAAATTAATGTTCATGTCATCGTACGGAAAGTTCTCCGAGTTAAGATACACTTTTAAATTCCTCAAATGATTATGTGTTAGTTTATCGTCCACTACAAAAGCTATTATCGCAAATCGAGGGCGTTCTCTATTAGCTGCTAGCTTAACATTCCAAACATGTTGTGTGCCTTCGGCTAATGTTGGATTCAGGTAACAATCCCAACTGCGGAATGCAAGTGGAAGTGAGCCTCCACTCTTAGTCAGACTAATCATTTGTAACTTCTTTTCATCACTCAGAGTTACATGTGGTATTTTCCATACAATGTTAGAAATATTTAGCTTATACTCCTTAGTTCCAATTTTAGTGTAGTATACATCTTCCATATTTTTAGTCATGAGTAATATCAATTCATGTTTACAATTTAGTAAGACCTTGTTATAATCTTCAGCAAATCCAAGTAAGTATTTAAGAGGTATAGAAAAGTTAAAGTATCCGTTCGACAGCTCTCTATCATTTCCATTGAAACAGCCAGAATTCTCTAACATGCAGCTCTCCGTTTTGTTTAAGGAAGCGTAGTTTTTTAAGGTTGTTGAAATACCAACAAATCGAGTACGGTCAATTTCAATTCCATTTAATTCATAACGAACCTCGTCAAAGAGATAACTCATACAATTGTTTTTAAGTTTTCCATCTACAGCAAGCGAGTTATCCGCCAAAGAAATTGTGCCCTCAACATTAATAAAACTCTCACAAGGCAATACATATAAGTCCTGATTCTGAATAGTAATCCTAACTTCATCATTGCTTTTAAATGCTTGTAGATAGGGAGAGTAACTATGATATTCTTTCTTGATTATACTCTCATCCGAATAGGCTTTCTCTCGAACATTCAATACACTACTCATTATTTTTTTATTTTTAGACCCAGAGATTTTAAAAATAATTTGTTCTCAGGTGTTAGTACTTTTTTCGTCGACCTGTATCCTTCTGTAAAAGAACTCAAAGTGCTCGCTGGGGGTGGATAGCGCACGTTTTTATTATTATAAATAATCATTATCGGCGCCTTAAGTGTAAGCGAAGTGTCACAACCTCTTTTCTTAAATTAACCAAGTTTCCGTTCTGATCAACGATCCGTATTATTAATGACTGTATCTCGCTCGTATTAACTGGCAAATAAATAAGATTATTTGGTTTCTCACTCAATTTATAGCCTGGAAGAACGTTGAGTGCAAACTCATGCAGAGCATGACTTGATACCTCATTTACATATGAACCGCTTACAATGTTACATTCTAGACGAATCGTATTTACTTTTAAAATGTCAACAGGTTGATCTGTTATATGCGTTGCATTTGGTTTTAGTTCTCTTTTATTAAATCCAAATAATTGACCGATAGAACGCTCTTTGTTAAAATATATTGAATCTTTTTTGGATGAAATCACTACTTGAAGGGTATTATTATTGCTCTCGATTAGCGGGTGCTTTAATTCATTGGGCTCTATTTTCTTCATTTTCTCTTTAATAAATTCACTTATATCACTAAGCTCATATGATCCCACAGGTATCTCGAAAATATGCTCCCCAATATGGAATAAATTATTATCGTAGTCCACATTTGGGACCGAGTTGTACATATGAAAATCAATTAGTGCACATTCATAGCTCCCACTTAATTCTATGGGAGGATGATAATTAGCTATTAAAATCGAGTTGTTACCCGTCAACGTTAGTGTTGTTGCCATTTCGAAAGATTATTGATAAGTGAATTAATAGTACAATTTTCTTGCATTTTATTTTATTTTAAATTTGAATAAAATCAGCAAACCCCCTTCTATAACGTCCATTTTCTAGCGGGTCATCTTTACTTATTAATAAAAATCCATATTTTTCTCTCCAACAAAATTGACAAATATTCTTAAATGCCTACATGATCCTGATACACATGTTTCATATTGACTTCATCCTGCCTAAACATAATAATAAGGTTTGCATTGTCACGAACAAGATGCTTTGGGATGCGTGTATACGTTTGACACAAATAGAACACATCTATACTTTTATGTCTGCCCATGCAGAAGTATGCTCGAATATTATCCTGTTTTTCACATGCTACGTCATCGAAAATCATTATAGAGTTCTTTTTGGCATCGCTGGGTGCAACAACATTTTCATTTTCAGAAAATGTAAAGTAACCCATTCCTTTTATTGGTTTTATAAGTGTTTTTAAGTATTCATATTTAGGCTGATATAATGACTTTGAATATAAGTAAATATTCTCAAACTTTAATCTGTTAGGGCTTTCAATTAAACTAATCATAACATTGGTTTTCCCGCAATTTGAAGGTCCGACAATTAGAGCTCTTATTGAATTGGGTAACAAGCTACTATGTCTAAGTTGTTTGACAACACCATTTTTACAATCGATATTTTTTACTTCTATGTCATTTTTTTGTTTGATTAAACGCATATTAATGTTACTCTTTTGAGTAGATCGTTACTTGCTAAAATCTCATTGAAGAATAAACAACAAATAAAATGGTGCTGCGCTTTTATAAAATAGTAGTAATAAGCCACCACTCTACCTAGGAAGAGGTATTGTTAATAAAATAATAAACTCCCTACCAGTTGAACTGCACATACCGGGATATCAGTTTTGTGGTCCAGGAACAAAGCTTAAAGCTCGTCTAGCACGTGGTGACAAAGGAATAAATCCCTTGGATGCCGCTTGTAGAGAGCACGATATAGCCTATTCTAAATATAAAGATCTGGAAAATCGTCATAAAGCTGACACAATACTAGCTGAAAGAGCGTGGGAGCGTGTAAAAGCATCTGATAGTACTCTCGGTAAAAAATCCTCTGCATATTTCGTAACAAACGCAATGAAAGCAAAGAAAAAATTTGGTATGGGACTTCCACAAAAGCAAAAGAAACGAAAACCATGTAAAAATAAAAAGAAATTCATGACTCTTGTTCGAGACGCAACACGAGTGTTAAAGAAAGAAAAACCACTTGACATTCAAGCTGCGATTAAAGTAGCCCGAAAAGCTATGTCTAAAACCATTGGAAATAAGAAAAATACTGTTGTTATTCCTAGAGTAATCAACGTTCCTAAAATTGGAGGTTTTTTACCACTTTGGCCAATCTTGACAGCGCTCAGTGCATTAGGAGGAATGGCATCTGGTGGAGCAGCTATTGCTAGAAGCATTAATAGTGCTAAGAATGCTAAAAAAGAGCTAGAAGAGAATAAACGTCATAATAGAAAAATGGAGGCCATTGCTTTAGGTAGTGGACTCTATTTAAAACCGTATCAAAAAGGTTTTGGTATAACCACAAATAAAAAAATTAATTTTTTATGAATGAGCTGCCCAATAAACCGCTTTCGAACATTGATATTATAAACTTCGCACGCAAACATATCCCACATTTTAGAGGGGCTTACATGAGAAACGCCTTACCGAAAAATGTAAGAAAAAGAGAATGCGGCATCGTTAATTTGGACTCGTCAACTGGAGGTGGAACTCATTGGGTAGCTTACTATAAGGCGGGTGAGGAATGCAGATATTTTGATAGTTTTGGAAATTTGCCACCCCCTATAGAAATTATAAGATATTTGGGCGAGAACATTCAATACAATTATAATCAAGTACAACAATTTGGTACTTTTAACTGCGGTCACTTATGTCTTAAGTTTTTAATGCTCACTTCAAAATTTTTTTAAAATAATTTTTATATCAATTAAAATAAATACTTTACATTTAAATAAAGAAGAAAAAAAAAAAGTATAATTTTTAAGTATATATATATAAATATTGTCTTTAAACTATCTCAGTTTGTTTGGAGTATCTGATTAGTTCACATATAGCAAGCCCACTGTTTCTTGAAAACCAAAACATAAAAAATAACAACAATTAACAGAAGAAAAAAAACATTGTTTCTGAAAAACATAAAAATAACAGGAAAACAACAACAAGCTGTTTATGAAAAATAACAACAAATAACAGAAAAAAAAACACTGTTTCTGAAAAATAACAACAAATAACAGAAAAAAACACTGTTTCTGAAAAACATAAAAAATAACAGCAAAACAACAACAAGCTGTTTACGAAAAATAACAACAAATAACAGAAAAAAAACACTGTTTCTGAAAAACATAAAAAATAACACCAAAACAAGGACAGAACAACCTGTTATTAAAACCACCCTCTATTACGCTCGCTGATCAAGTTTATTGGCTTACTATCATAAATATACTAAAATGAATGAGCATATACTAAAGGAGCTAACAAAAACAAGAAACGCGTTAAAAAGAAAATTTCGAAGTATTAAATTAGGTAAAGCCGCAAATGCATACCAGTTTGAGGAAACATTTAAGCCTATAACAGAACCACTCAAAAAGATTATTAAAGGAAATAAAGAATGTAAGCCATACCCCCGAATCAAAAAAGAAGAGAAAGATAAAAGTGTAAATGAGGTGGCAGAGAATGAAAATAAAACTAGCGAATTTTATGACGCAATAGATGGGGAAATTGATGAAAAACAGTCATTGCATGATTCGCTTATATCGAGTGAACAAAGCTATATTAACACCGCTACAGTAGGCAATAAAGATTATAATCATTCAAATATAGTAAGTGATGATAGTTTTAATCTCAGTCTAAATGAGTTAGAGCGTGAGGGACAGTTAGATAAAGCGTTTGGACCAAGTAAAAATAAAGGAGAAACTAAATTAGGCAGCTCTAAAATAAACGTAAACAACAAAAGACTAGAACTGGAAACGGGTGAAAAGTGGAATCTTACTCCTGGATTGTATTCTTTAATCTTTTTAAAAAATCCACATGCTCATAACCAATTGGATCTGGATGCATATAAGGAAATCTTGTCAAAAACAAATGCTCACAGAAGAAATCATCAACCAAATGAAGCACTAAAGGGTAATCGCTCCAAAAAGTATACTGATATAATAAAAAAACTTTTCCCGAAAGTTGTTGAGCCAAGTGCAGTGTCTACACCTTTGAATAATAAAAAATCTACACATACAGGCGGAACTCTTATGATGCTCAACAAGCATAAACCAAATTATGTATACTGGGATAATCCTAATGAAATTGTTAATAGACTTAAGCTTTTGATCGCTTCACAGGCAGCTGGTAACAGTAGTCATAATAATGAAATTGTATCGATAATTGAAGAGTTGCGAGAGGCAAACAAAATTTTTTAATAAATATGATATACACTCATTAAATATTCTTATTATTAATATGTCTCTTGACAAGTTTGGTCATTTCTCGATCGATAAAGAACGCTCGGAGAAGTTGAAAAGGGGGATTGAAGCTGTGAGTGGGATTCATATTGATGAGGATGGTAACCTAAATGCCCAAAACAAACGCATCAAAAATTCAATCAACCCCATAAATAACGATGATTTGGTAATCAAAGAATATGTTGATATTAAAGTATTTGAATTAAAAAAAAGTCAAACGGCTTATATTACTCAATTAGTCGAACAAAGAAATAATAAGTTAAAGGATATGGAAAGCAAAATGAATGAAATAACTAACGAAGTGACTAAGTTATTAGATGATGTTAACAAAGTTAGCAATGAAATCATTTCAAGAATAAACAGTAATAATGAGTTTGTAAGCAAGCAGTTACATCAAGAAAAAAACCAATTGTGAAATCAGATCGCTGTTAAGTCAATATGAGTCTAGATAAGTTTGGACACTACTCAAGCGATAGGAAGCATTTGGAGTATTTACACAGAAATGGAAAAAGATTAGTGGGTTTTATCGTTGATTAGGATGGAAATTTAAATATACAGAAAAAACGAATCATATGTTGTATACAACCGCAGGAGGCGAATGACTTGGTTATAAAAGAATACGTTGATCGAGTATTAATTCTAGTGAAAAATGATATAGAGCACACCATCTCATTATTATTAATAAGAGAGAGAAACCAAAAAATTGATTTATTTCAAGAGAACTTAAACAAAACTATAAAGAGTATCGAAAATTTTAAAGAAATACTTGATAAATATTTTACATTTGTAATTGGCTGTTTTGAGAATCCTACCATTTTAAAAATAAATATTAACAGCGGATGAGGTGCCTGTACCCCTACGTAACAAAAACGAAAGAAAAATATTACTAAATAAATAAAAATGATATATAAGTAAATGCAATTTATCAAAACCCGTTAAATGCTGATTGACCCCCACCACTGTTGGTTATATCTCATGTGATTATTACTATAACAAGAAACATGGGACTTAAATCGTGGAAGTGTATATGGATAGTATGGATTACGATACTGATGGAGAAGGCACCTATGGTGAAAAAGATGTGTTTCTCAAAATTTTTCTCTCGACACAATAAAAAAAACATCGTCAGCAACAATATTGTACTACGTTATAAAGGAAATAAAAAAAAAAAAATAATAAATAAAACCAACAAGACGTGCTACATTCCAAAATGAGCAAACGGGAATTAGTGAAAGAATTACATGCTCCTGCACGTAAAAGCTTTAAGCGAAGAAGAGTTGTAATGAAGGGAATCGATGATCATTGGCAGGCAGACTTAGTAGAAATGGGAAAGTACTCCTCATCTAATAAGGGATATCGATTTCTATTGACAATCATTGATACGTTTTCCAAATATGCGTGGGGAGTAGCATTGAAGTCAAAATCTGGAAAAGAAGTTACACAAGCGTTCGCGGGCATTTTTAAAGGGAATAGAATTCCTAAGAATTTACAAACGGATGATGGAAAAGAATTTTTTAATACTGATTTTAAAAACTTGTGTAAAAAACATAACATTAATCATTACTCAAGCTATAGTGTACTTAAGGCATCGATTGTTGAGCGTTTTAATAGAACTTTAAAGGAAATGATTCAATGGAACATATAATTGGATCGAAATGTATAAGCGGTTGATTAAAGAGTACAATAATCAATATCATAGAACAATTAAAATGCCACCTATAAAAGCGAATTCCTCAAATGAACAGATGTTATTAAATACTGTTTACAGTCACTTAAAAATATTTGGTGGTAGCAAATTCAAAGTAAATGACTATGTGCGTATAAGTAAACATAAACATTTATTTGAGAAAGGGTATACCCCAAACTGGACAAGTGAAATTTTTCAAGTTAAAAAAATACAAAATACATACCCTACTACATACATATTGAAAGACTATGAGGGTATCGAAGTGAAAGGCGGTTTTTATAAAGAGGAACTATCAAAAACAAAGTTTCCGCACACTTATCTCGTTGAAAAAATAATAGAACGACGAAATAGTCGAGTGCTAGTTAAATGGCTAGGGTTCTCGCATGAGCACAACTCTTGGATAGATAAAAATGATGTCCTATAAATAGCAACAGATGGTTGCAGCTGGTATTGGTGACACTTGTCCTTTTTTTTTTTTTTTTTTTTTTGGTTTTGTTTTAAGGATGAGCAAGATAATTCGTTGCGTGTGGTGTGTTCTGGTGGATATATAAAGCAGTGCAGAGCAGAGCTCATTCATTCAAAATATTGTCCTTGAGCTGTGAATTTCAAAATTTAAAACAAAAAAAACATCAAAAATGCCCAATGTAAACAAGAAGACAAATAAGCAGCAGCAGAAAAACACCCTTCTACACTGGTTAAAGCCGGCAGTGGAGTGGTTGGGGTGCGAGGATATAAAGATGCCTCTGCCAATAATAAACGAGGACGATATCGAAACAGTCATTTTTCAAGTGAGACGGCGGTTCACGACGATGGACGATTGGGTGCAAAGGAGGGATTCTCCTGCGCCAATTGAGCAGAGGAACCGGGAACGGATACCATCAACGGAATTGAATCTTGACGATTCAATATGGAACCTTGACGATTCAATATGGAATGCTTCCACAATGGAAGCCGCCTACGACGAACTGATGTCCAAATCTGTGGACTCACTGCACAATATGCTGGATGACTTGGTCGCATCGCTATAATAAAATTCAATTTGTAGACATTTAATATTAATTCATATCAATAAAAGAACAATTTATTAACTTTAATATCATTTATATGTTTTTATTTTTGATTCAATACATTATTTTTTACAGGTTTTTTATTTTACAGTTTTTTTTTTTTTTTTTTTTTTTTTGTACAGGTTTTTATTTACATGTTTTTTTTTTATTTTACAGGTTTTTAAGATTATACTTATTGTACTTGATATTGTTGATTAAATAAAGAACAATTTTTTATCTTTAATATCATTTTTTGTGTTTTTATTTTTGATTCAATAAATTATTATTATTTACAGGGTTTTTTTTTTTTATTTTACAGGTTTTATAAATATGTATTAGTATAGTAAAACTATAACATGATGCTAAAAATAAAGAAAGTTTTTAAACTAAAATAACAATTATTATTATCTATAAATAAAAATATCAATATGTGTGGGAATCGATTTTATAATGACCCCAGGCATATGTATTTATACCATCAGACCTTATTTTTCTTTTATCGTCATTAGAGCTTAAAGTAGTTTTTTTTTATCTTATGTGTATACAAGTTGTGGATCTTAGATCTGAACAACATCATTTCATCATTAAAAATCTTATTATCAAAAAGGCATTCTTTATAACTATTTATAGTAAGCTTATCTAATGCAGACTTCTTTACACCCTTTGATTTTTTAACACAGCCACCCCCCTCAAGAGACAACGAATACATTTTCGCTCTGAGACCAACAAACTCCAGCATTCGTTTGCCACAGTTCTCATCCTTTATCATACCCAAGACTTTTTTATTGCACCTCTTAATCCCATATAACTTTGCCAACTCTTCGGGGTATTCGGACGTATCAAACTTCATTTCTACATCTTCAGCAATATCTGCATAAAAATCTCTAGTCTGTATCGAATATATGAAGGAGTCTGTATCCATATAATTCAATGTGACTTTTTCTTGAAATTTTGGCTTAATATAATCGTAATGGAAATCATACATCTGCCATTTGGATAGCTCTAAAACTGTAAACCCTAAATACATTGGCTTGTCATAAACATTATGGAGCCGCTTCATCTGAATAGCATACATGTCTTCAGCAAATTGCGCAGAGCTGTGAAAACCAGCCTTTGCAATAAGCGAACGATTGCATGATATGGTCTCCCACGAAGTGACAATTTTAACCTCTTTACGTTTTTCAACGTTCTCCATTGTCTTCCCATAGACTGCGTTGTTTAACAGTTTAAAAAAGTCTTTTTCAAAATTATTTTTCGCTAAAGTTCTATGGGAAGTGTTTAGATCAATATACTTTATAAGCCAAGGTGCCTGTTTAAGTTTTAAAACTCGATGTACTTTTGATAATATTAAACCATTACGCAAACATTGTTGAAGGTTTTTGTAATGAATTGGGTATTTATTTTTTGCCCTAAGGTCAGCAACAAGCTTACACACCTTTGCTTCTGGTGTGGGTTTTTGGTTGAGCGGACAAAAGGGTAGATCATTATGATAATCATGAAGTGAATCTGGATATATAAGGTCTACTTCTAAAATGTAGCCATACTCAGAATTTGCGTCTATTTGAGCAACATCTCGTGACGCAATTTCATCATCATTCATCCACTGAAAACCAGTGTATGGAAGACTCTGAGACATTGCCCAGCCATACAAATTATTTGCATCTAGATACATTAAGTATTCAGATGGTTTGCTTGCGTCATACGCATCCATATAAATATGGTTGGCTTTAGAGTACCGCTTACAGCACTGAACCAAACCACCCCTAATTCCATTCTGAATAAACCTATACATATCAATATCAGTTAGCAGATCTAATTCTATTTCGGTCGTTTTAAGCATAGCATCCCATGACAAACCGGGTGTGGTGTAATAGTGTGCAGGATCTAGAGAATATATTTTCTTGCATATTGCGCGAAAATTTTGAAAAACGTCAGTCAATAAAAGAACATCTGTTTTGAGATAAAGCTCCATATATTCTTTTAATGTCTGACAGTTGAAAACTTTCCATACATGCTGTGCATGTAAATAGTCCTCAGGCGAACATTCTTTATTGGTTAAACTATTAAAGAACTTCTCCCTTGGAGGTAGACAGGTTTCGGACAGTCGGGTTTCTGAGTCCAAAAACTCATATGGAAAAACTCCCTTTCTACGCAATAAGTTAAACTCCTCCTCAGAGGGATAAAAACGCTTAACGCTCTCAAAGCATTCAGTACTTAGATTACTACTTAAAGCATCTAAGCTGGTTGCCATAAAGCGAAACGTGTCCAAAAATCGAATTTCGAAATTTTTTTCATTGGACGCTATGTATGTAAATTTGGAGAGTGATATATACAGCTCCTTGTTTAGTGGGAGTACTTTTATATCACCCTCCACTTTGTTAAGTTCCCTAACGAAAAGATGGGAGTCATACCGCGAAAAATTGTGAAAAAAAACGGAGACAAAAGGTGCAATTTGAAAATTAATATTGCAAGCATTATGGGCTGGGCCCCTGTACTGGCTCGTTAAATGACAATGGTCACGCACTCGGTCGGTCCCCAGAATTTTCTTGCAGCTATGGCAATTAACTGCTTTTCGAAAACTGGTTTCCGCCTCTGCACTCATTGTCATTGGCTTAATATTAGAGAGGTAGGTCGTGTAAATTTCACTTACATCTCTAATGAGAGATGTGACAAATTTGACACCTGCATCCTTACCAGTCTCTAAAACAAACTTGTCTAAGGATGAGTCAAAGGAGCACTTAATATAGTACGAGAATGCTATAGGTACATGCAATGATGTAGCTGTAACATTCTCGCTCACTTTCGAATTGAGGGGGGTTAAAATGCATTCGAAGTCTGCATACACTACAAACGGAACATCTAAACTACGATTAAAATTCTTAAATTTAAGACTTGCTTTCTCTTCCGTTGGTAGCGTAGAAACCATCTTTCCGCAATTCATCTGATGCTCCATCGATAACTTCTCGCTATGGGAGAAGTTGAGGCAGGTGTTGCAAAAGAAAAGGTTGTTTTTGTGTGCGGTTACCTGTGAGCGAACCAGTCTGTAAAATTTAAAACAAAACAAAATGTATTAGTACTATAAATTATCAAAAAATTTTTTTTATTTTTTGCATACCTTGATAAATTCTTAATCCACACAAAATGCGCCCGTCCATCGCTCTCCAAAAGCAATAAACTTATATGCCGTTCCCTTTCGACGTCCGTTAAATACAGCGGGCCAACCACTTTTCCTTTTTCTTCGTCGAACCCAAACACGTTGATACTAATATTGGAGTTCCGTCTTTCGAACACTTTAATTTGTGTTAGCGGAAGCGGAAACTCCAACTCCTCAAAATCTAATGTAAGTGTATCACTTACATAGATTCTTGAGCTATTAATATTGATTTCGTAGCTCGAACATCTACTAGGATTGGTGGTGTTGAGTGGGACTTTAAGGGCTGATATTAAAGCCCATTTGAAACAGTACTCATCGTTGTTTTGTACATTCAGAATCGCCTTTTTCACTCTCAACACCTTTGGAGTTTCAATATAATTTGAAACTTTTGGTGGGGTGTATTTATTAACATTACACTCCAATCTTATTATTTCGGACATTGTCCATCCGCTGTCCCTTTCCTGGAACTCATCCATTTTTTGCCTGATGAGTTCAGCATGCTGACTATAGACTTCTTCTATATATTTTTTCCAGCTGTTAGAACACACATAGGTGTTTGATGCGACTTGACTTGCATCACCATCTCATCTTGATGGAATTTTATGTATTCCGCAAATAACTCAAAGTTTATCTTACACGATGTGTGTAAAGACAAAACATTGGTTATTATTGGAATGAGCTCCGATGAGGCATCAGTGAGGAATTCGTGGGGATCAAGAATTTCCTCACGCCTATTCTCAAACGATAACGTAAGAATGCGGTTTTTAAATCCACCTGAAATCTGCTTCACAGCACTATTTAGGAGTATGAAAACGCGCATTTTATGTGTACTGGACCTTAAATGTCCATTCCACTTTGAATAAAGTACATTAGCCTTACATGTGTTGCACCACTTTGTTGTCGTATTGGGGGTGGCGGTCAAGATGCTGGTGGCGGTGTAGTTGTTGTTGTAGGTGGTGCCGTATGCTGTGTTGTTGTATGTGGGTGTGGAGTGTGTGTTGGTGGAGGTGGTGGTGATGGGTGTGTTGGTGTATGTGGCGTTGCTGGGCGTGTTGACGTATGTGGTGTTGAAGGGTGTGTTGGGGAAGGTAGCGTTAAACATCTTCATGAGTGAGGTGGCTTTGTTAGTGATCGTGGAGGTGGCGGTAGTGGTTTGCGATCCTGGAGTATGGGGTCTTGTTTCGGTGCCGAAAATCTCGGCTAAGTCGTTCGCTGCGGCGGTGGTATAGACAACGTTGTTGTTTACGTTTGAAGACATTTTTTTATTTTTTCAAAATTTAAAAACACAGACGTTTTAAAACACAGAAGAAAAAATTTTTAAAGTTACACTTGTAATTTTCGAGAGCTACTGATGGTTTACTTAACCAAAACTACCTCTTTTATTCGTTTCGAAGTCAATGCAGGATATAAGATTTTCCTAGCACTTGACTAATAATCAAAACAGATATATAAAAAAACAGAGGTTAGAAAAGGATGGCGCTTAGCATTCATCTTAAGGATGAAGGGGGCAAAACAATTAACATTCCCATCTGTGTTTCATAGACGCTCATGTATAAAATAGTATAAGGGGCGTGGCTTATTAAATTAGTACAAGAAGGATCACTCCTTCTCCTTCTAACACCTTCTCTATCCAACACTTTCTCCCTATATCCTTTCCCCCTCTCACACCTTCTCCCTCTAACACTCCCCCTCTTTCACCTTCTCCCTCTATCACTTTCTCCCTCTGACTCTTTATAATATTAATCTACAAGAATCAATACACTTGTTTAAAAACAATGTGTTGATCTTGCTGCTGCTGCTGCGAGAGAAAATTCCCATCCTTGCACACATAACCCCCCACGAAGGTTGTAGTTGATGTTGTTGACAATTACAATGCACGGGTGCAGAGCAACGTATTTAAAACTGAAGCACACTTGACTCTAGTACTAAATGGTTAAATAGCTAAAACTGATCCTGTCATTATTACAACCATAAAGATCAATGTTTATGGCCTGCTTGTCAAACAGGAGCACACTTGACTCTAATACATATTGGTTACATAGCCAAAACTGATAGTGTGAAGACTGATTTTCACAACTTGACACCCGATCCCTTGCTCACAAACCCACATGAATGTTGTTGTTGTTGTTGTTGGCAAAAACAATGTATGCTGTGGCTTGCTTGCACGTGTTCAAGGCAACGCACTTAAAACAGGAGCACACTTGACACCAGATCCTATGATCACTGATTCTCAAGGATGCTGTTGTTGATGTTGCTCTTGACAATAACAATGCATGTCGTGGCTTGCTTTGTCCTTAATACCTAGTCTAATTAAAGCGGGCACGATCATGGGAAAAATAGGGTCAAAAATTATAGTATTGGGGGGTAATAAAAGTGTCAAAAAAGGGTCATAAATTTAAGTATTGGGGGTAATAAAACTGTCAAAAATGAAAAGTCATAAATTGTCACAGAACCCCCAGTTCCCTACTACTGCTGTCATACCAATTTTACCTTAACCTGGTAAATCAGAAAATCTACCAATTTGTTTTTCGGCATCATCAAGGCACACCAGAGCAAGTTCATCGTGTACAACAAGTCCTATTAGCAGTATAGCTCAGCGGTGCTCTTGCATGTTTAGCAGAAGTTTGATATATATTTGATATTTTTTATATATCAAAAATTATTTACCATCTGCACAGTATTCCCTTCTTAAGTCTTACCTGGCTGACCGCTCATTTGTGGCTGAAGTTAGGAAAGAACAATCAAAAGTCCGCAAAATAAGCGCGGATTTTCCTTCGGGCAGTGTCCGTGGTCCATTCTTATGATGTAAAGTGCTTACAAGTACTGACAATTATCCGATTCCAATATCCGCCGATGACACTGTGTTTCTTGCCAAGTCCTCAAGCTCTAGTACTACAACAGCTCTTGCACAGAATCAATAGTTTGCCTAACCACTTTAGCTAAAACCTAACGATCAGAAGATTGATCCGTCTCCACACTAGTGTACTCTTGTCAGGTCGTCGTCATTGAAATTCACATCTTTAAATTTTCATTCATTTAATATTTTGTAAATGTTGTTAATTTAATTTTTATACTCGTTACCGAAGGTCAAGAGTATTTTGGCTTTGTACAATGTCCGTCATTGTGTCCGTCCGTCTGTCCGTCTGTATGTTCGAAACTTTTTTCCACACCCTTCAAGCTAGAGACTTGAAACTTTCCAATTCTCTTTATCTATGGGATAAAAAATTAAAGAGTCAAGATGGGGCTCTACGACAACTGGGGGGCTGGCAAATCGATGAATACGATAACTCAAAACCGATAAATCCACATATTTCGCACATCCTTACAGCTAGAACTGCCAAATTTGGTAAGCAGAAAGCTACTCACAATTCCCAACAAACTGCATCAAACATTTTGGAGCTATGCCCACCCATTCCGCCCCCAGCCCCCCGCATTTTGAAATGATATACCGGTTTAAAATGGCTGTTTAGAGGTATGCTGCCAAAGGTGGAGTACGAGGGCGCCAAGGGTAGGCGCTGAATTCAGCCAGCTACAGTGCCTTAAAATTGGTTTACTCTAGCTCAAAAACTGTTGAAGATACAAGCGTTTCCGACTTTGGAGGGGACACTAGTAGCTATTTAGTTACCAATCTTAGTTATTCTAGATGTAAGGATCGATCGTTGAAAGTCAATCTCCATGACGGATATTGCACAAAATCAATTTAATCCTAACTTCTGGTGTTAAAGAATAATAAGGGTCCCGTTATAACGAGAACCATATATTTTTAAGCACTTTGTCCCGGACTTGAATTATTATATTATAAAATTAAAAATAACAATAAATTTGCTATAATTACTGGACATTTTTTTGATAGTATTTTTATTCTTCAACTCCAGCCGACTCGTTCGGCCAGGTTAAACAGCTAGAGGCATCAAGTTATGCTGGGAAGATAGCTGGAAGTATCCCAAAAAAGATCTGTCTCAAAACCTTGGGTGTCACGCCCATCCAACTGTCCGCCTTGTAAAACTGTAAATCCCCATATCTTTCACAGTTTTTGAGCTAGAGCAACCCAAATTTGTGACATTGTAGCTAGCGATGTCTCCCAAGATTTGCATAAAATTATTTTTGAACGCAGCGCCCATCTCTTCCACCCCTGTACTCTTATTTTTTGCAAGCAAACTTCCTTTCAACCGTTATTTTTGTGGTATCAGAGATACCATCGTTGGTTTCTATGATGTTTTTTCGTTACGGACGACTTACGAGTATCTCCGTACAGCGGTTTAAGTATAAACAAGTAAGAAGGCTCTAGTCGGGAGAGCCCGACTAGAAGATACCCTGAACCCAGTTGCAATAAATAAATTAAATTTATGTAAGACTTTGGTATACTGACTTAACTTCAATCGATTAAATTCGATATCTCCGGTGTTACTTAACCGATTTGGACGAAATTTTCAGAAAAGTTCTATTATAACCCATTACTTCAACCCTCATTTTTAGATTTTCCAAATTCGATATTTTATTGTTATCGATATTATGTGTATATCGGAAACCAGAATAGTTATCGAGAATTTGAAGCAAACTTGTTCTGCTTATGGTATAGGAGAACTTAAATACAAAATCTGAAGTCTCTAGCTCTTGTAGTCTCTGAGATCCACGCGTTCATACAGACAGACAGACGGACAGACAGACGGACAGACGGACAGATGGACATGGCTATATCGTCTCGGCTGTTGATGCTGATCAAGAATATATATACTTTATGGGGTCGGAGATGCTTCCTTCTGCCTGTTACATACTTTTGCACAAAACCATTATTCCCTTATTTACCCATTTTATGGGTTAAGGGATTAAAATTGTGGTAAATCGTTTTATACAACTTTAGCAAAAAAATCATTTGGTTTGTAGTTTTGGACTCATGAATATTTTTTGTAAATGATAAAAGATACAAGACAATATTAAAAAAATTGTGTTGCTCTACAACTATTTGACAGGTAACACTAGCTCCAACAAAACGAGTCGAAAGTTATACCGATATGGAGTAATTTGATTCAGTAAAGACCTGGGACGAACATTCTGCAAATAGTCAAAAATAATTGTACTTTTAGTAACATAGTAAGTATTTTGCTCAGGGCCAAGTTTTATTTATTTTATGCAAAAGAATATAAAAGGCAGGAAAAAAGTTTTAAATAGTGATAAATTAAATACATATACTTATGCTGAGTAAGCAGCCAAATCGATAGTCTATCTATTTGTGAAAAGCGTCAATCTTAAAGACTGTTAGAGCTAGGGACTTCAAATTTCCAAGACATAATTCTTAATTTTATTTATCAATAGTTTTCGCTTCCATTATGTGCACCGATAATTCTTTACCGCACATTTTACGGAGATGACCAACCCATAGCTCTTTATGCTGAATTACTGTTGCAATTTCCCCAAACATAGATAGCTTATTTATTTATTTTATTTATAAGGAACACTTTATGTCATAACTATATTTACACAAGTTTAGGTGTTTTACATATTGAAAGTAAAAGTACAAGACCGTGGGCCTTTTCTTCTTAAATTTATTGTTCCTTTGTGAAAAGATTTAATTTAATTAATTTGAGTCAGTTTATTTTAGGGAAAAGTAAGTAAATATAAAACCTCATAAATTAACTTAAAAACTAGACCTTATAACGAAGACTAATGGCTAGTGTGAGAAAGATGGAATAATTACATATGTTAAAAAAGTTTGTGTGCAGCCTAGTCAGTCTTGCTGAAGCTAGTTCCACTTTGGCTATATTGTGTAGCTCCGAGGTAGAGTTATGCCAGGGGAGATTGAGTATCATTTTTAATATTTTGTTTTGTACAACTTGGTTTTTATAAATATGGGTCTTTGCAACATCAGCCCAGATCAGAGCTCCGTAAAAAATTGTACACTGAAAGATTGACCTAAACAGATGCATTTTATTTTCTAGACTCAGACGAGAATTCCTGTTAATTAAAGCATATAAAACTTTTATTAACGTGTTAGTTTTTTTAATTATGTGTTTGACGTGATCTGAAAAATTTTGTTTCTTATCTAATATGACGCCCAGATCTAACGTTATTAACGATTAAGACTAATGTGATTCAAAGGAATAAATATATTTTTTTCCTTGTGAAAAAGATTGCTTGAGTTTTTCAGCATTAAGCTTAGTACGCAGGAATAATGTAAAATGTGTATCCTAAGACCCTGTGTGCCCCTTAAAAATAACGGAAAAATCCCAAAAACGCAAAAAAATGGCAAAACGAAAAGGTAAAAGAGTAATACGGGCACACTTGTGTTTACATTTAATTGTCTGCATTTTAATTGCATTTATTTTTAAACATAAAAATGACTGATGATATGGTATTAACGGCAGTGGCTGCATTTTTTATTATAAAAAAAAAAAAAAAAAAAAATATGAAGCGAAAGCGTCTGTGTTGGGTCAATCTCTATTTACAAGAAAGAAATGATAGGGGACGCTTTAGCAAATGCAACTGTTTTCCCTCACTGCGTTGATTAATTTTATCTGGTCGTAATGTAAAAATTTTTTAACACGACTTTAATCTTTTTGCTACTCAAAATTCCCTCCATTTCACAATTGACGCCTAGAAATAATGTGCTGCTCATTTTTTGTAGCAGAAATTCAGCTGTTCAATGCCATCCACACGATCCACTTCAATGTAATCGATGTGGCAATTCTCAACATTTTTTGAGTATACTTTTCTAGCTGCTGCATATGCTCATTAGAAATGTCTCTAGAAATTATGTCCAGAAATTATTTCTAGCGTTTTTTGTACCCATCACAGGGTATATTGACTTTGTCATGAATCTGTAACGCCTTAAAGGAATGATGGGAGACCCCATAAACTATATATAAAAATGATCAGGACGAGCTCAGGAATTGATTTCCGTCTGTCCGTCCGTCCGTCTGTCCGTCTATCTGTTTCAACACGATTTCCGGCCAAACTGCTGAACCGATCTTGATGAAACTTTCACAGATTGCTTAGATCATGTCGGGTTTGTTCACTATGAAATTTCATCCCAATCGGAGCATTCTACGATATAGCCACCATATAAATTTACCATATCAACACGATTTCCGGCCAAACTGCTGAACCGATCTTGATGAAACTTTCACAGATTGCTTAGATCATGTCGGGTTTGTTCACTATGAAATTTCATTTCGATCGGAGCATTCTACGACATAGCCACCATACAAATTTACCATATCGTACTATCAATTGTTGTCTCTGTCGTGCACTTTCAAGTACCTACATGTCAATATGTTGCTTTTGTCGAAAACAAACAACTAAATGACGCTCAAGAGTAAAAATATTAGCGAAAAATTACCAACAACTGCACAGAAACATAAGAGGGGGGAGTATTGATTTGGCTGTGTGAAGGGTAGTCTTGGCATAGCCAAAATTAACTATGCGCCACTATGTTTTTTATATAGAGTTTGACACAACTAGAAATATTTCTAGTTCCTGCGTAATAAGCTTTAACAAGAATTTTCCGTTTTGTAAAGTAAGCAACAAGAGTGTTAAAGGCCACTTGGAGTCTATCGAGATATCAATTGCGAGATTTCCAGTACAGAGAATTGCAGTATCATCCGCGAAAACGGCAGCAGTGCATTCACTCATGCCAGGGAAGTCGGATGTAAAGATGTTGTATAATATTCGGGAAAAACAGGAACCTTGTGGGCACCCGGCATTAATATTAGTTGCACTTGAATGGGCGTCGGCTATGTAAACAGCAAAGGATCGGTCACTTAAAAAACTTCGTATTATTTTAATAATCCTTAATGGGAAATGTAACAGATACAGTTTGTACACAAGTCCCTCGTGCCATACAGATTTGAAGGCCGCTTTAATGTCTAGTAAGACCATACCCGTAGATTTGGAACTGCTAAAGTTGGACTTGACAACTATCTGAAATCTACATAGAGGGTGCACTGTATTGTGTTCACGGCGAAATCCAAACTGAAGGGGTGGAAGGACATCATTGTTTTCAGTAAAGTGAACTAGTCTTTTATTGATGACTTTCTCCAGAATCTTACTTTCTGAAATGAGACGGCTATTGGGTCTATAAGAAGTAGGATATTCAGGAGGCTTGTTTGCTTTTAAAATGGGGATGACTTTGGGGTGCTTCCATTTCTGTGGAAAATATCCTAGGCGAAGGCACTCATTAATAATAAATGTCAGAAATTTTACTTCTTTCCGAGAAAGAGATTTAAGACACATATTTTTAATGTTGTCAAGGCCTGGAGTCTTCTTAGATTTAAGATCTTTTAATATCAAAGAAACCTCATGAAAATCTGTCATATATGATGAGTCGTTGTCTACGTTCAGGGAGTCCAATGAGCCTATGTAGCTGGTGACCTCAGAGATTGTGGTTGGATCGCTGAGACTGTTTGAATGGGCATGGCTTAAGGCGAACATTGATGCTAATAAATCTGTTTTCTGGTCCGCATTTACGAAATTGTTATACTCGATACCGAAGGTAAAGAGTATATTGGTTTTGTGCAATATCCGTCATGGTGTCTGTCCGTCTGTCCGTCCGTATGTGTGCAAGTTTTTTCCACACCCTTCAAGCTAGAGAATTGAAACTTTCCAATTATCTTTATCTATGGCATAGTAGATTAAAGTGTCAAGATTGGGGTTCTACGATAACTGGGGGATTCGATAACTCAAAACCATTAAATCCACATATTTCGCACATCCTTACAGCTAGAACTACCAAATTTGGTAAGAAGAGAGCTACTAGCAACTCCCAAATAACTTCATCAAAAATTTTGGAGCCAAGCCCACTGATTCCGGCCCCAGCCCAAGCGCATTTAAATGTCAAAAATTCCTTTATCTCCCACAGTTTTTGAGCTATAGCAACCAAGTTTGGTGCCAAGATATGTGTTGATGACCCCCCAAAAACTGCATCAAAAGTTTGGATGCCACGCCTATCGATACTGCCCTAGCCGCCCCCATCCACCCCAACGCTTCGTCAAAAACGGGAATGCGTGTATCTTCCAGAGTTGTGGAGCTTGAGCCTCCAAATTTGGTAGGAAGATAGCTGGTAACGACCCTTAAAGAACTGCATCAAAGTTTTGGAGCCACGCCAACCCAATTCACCCACTGTCCCACCTTTTACAAACTTCGAGCTAGAGTCACCAAATTTGGTATGAAGATAGTAATTGACATTTCACAAAGATCTGCATCAAAACTTTGGATGCCACACCCACCCACACCGCCCCAGCCCCCTCTTTCGACACCTTGTACAAACTCTGAGCTAGAGTCACCTAATTTGGTATGAAGATAGCAATTGACATGTCACAAAGATCTGCATCAAAATTTTGGATGCCACACCCACCCATACCACCCCCAGCCCCCCTGCCTCCACTTTTTAAAAACTTTGAGCTGGAGTCACCAAATTTGGAAGGAAGATAGCTGGTGGCATTCCCATCTGCATCGGAGACACCCGTACACCCGTGCCGCATCCGTACCCCTTTGCAATGAGGCCTCTTTTTACCGGTTTTAGTACTGGTATCGAGAATGTCGCAGTCGGTTGCGTCCGACTGCAACGTTTTCACTTGTTTTGATTGGGCTTTAATGTAGGTATCCTAATGTTTTTCTTCTTTATGACTTTTGATAACTTCCATAAGGGGGAAGAATTTTTTCTAGTGAGGATAAAAGGTCATTCCAATTCTCATTACTTAGCTTGGATAACTCAATGTTTACCATCTAACTAAAGTTAAATCACCTCTGTTTCTGCGTCGCAACCAATTTCGACGGTGCCTGTTCCTTAGTTTTATCAGGGAGATTATGTTAGGAGGCAGAGCTTTTGGTGTAGATTTGACTTCTTTTTTTTTTGGAATACTACGTTCTTTAACTGCAGAGATCACGGAGTTAAAATCGTTTACTAACTTGTCTATGTCATCCTGCGATCTAACGGAGAAGGAGTCACATTCTGTTAATAATCGGTTGATTATTCTACCGAAAACAACCCAATTTGCATTTTTGAAATCAAAGAAGAATTTTTTAATTCTGGTGTGATTTAAATGGAGCAATGATTTGACTGGGAGATGATCAGAGCCTTAGTCATTCAATGATATAGGATTTGTTAAAAGCTGGCAGTTATTTGTAACAAACATATCGAGCGTAGAGGATTGACTTCTAGCACTTGCTGGTATATAGGAGTGTTCGTCTGGAAAATGAACTGACAGACCACGAGTTAATAAGAAATCTTACAGCAATGATCCCCAAACATTTGCACGGTTACAACCCCAGAGTCTGTGTCGGCTATTAAAATCCTCTCCGAGCATAACGTTCCCAGGAAAAGAGGTTAGTCGAATGTCATTTGAAACGTTTGGTTTTAGATTGGGATCTATCCGTCCCCCTGCGAAATAACAACAATAGAGTGAAGTACCGGTGCCTGCGTTATTGATAATACTTATGCCAGTTTTTTTTTATAATAATAGCTACCCTTCCTCATCTTCTATTCGTTCTGTCACGTCTGTAGCAAAAGTAATTATTGTGCTTAATTGATAATGAGCTGTTGGATCAGGATTCGGTTAATTAACAAATAGCTATGTTTTCCCTGTTAAGAAAAGCAAAAAGCTCTTCTTTCTTGTTTTTCACGCCTCTAGCGTTCCAAGTTACAATAGTGAGATTATTATCCATTATGTAAGAAACTTACACGCCATTGAAGTTATCACTTCGAATTGATCTGCCTTGGTTTTGCAGTTTCTTAAATTCTTTATAAGCTCGAATGTTAAATACTTAACCTCGTCCAATGAAAAAGCTCGTTGTTAGCACTTGACGTATGATTTCCTATTTGGCCAACCCATTTGGAGTTTGAACGAAAGGGGGGGGGGGGGGGGGGGCCTAAAAACATTAGTAGTATTGGGTCTTACTCGATATGACCGATAATGAGATCTTAACTTTAAGTAGCTTATCCTGCTAGGGCAGTTAGAATCATTTTATGAGGACCATTGCAGTTTGCACTTTTAACAGCTGAACCTTCCGGGCAGTCTGAGGTATTGTGAGACCCCGCACAGACTGAACAGTATGGTTTGACGGCGCAGCGGCTAGAACCGGGTCCAAACATTTGGCAATTGTAGCATTGTGTTATTTGGTTAATGTTCTTCAATTGGTATTCCCATTTCACTCTAACATAGTTGATAACTGAGTGATTTTTTCTGAGCTCGTTGAGCGTAATGGATTTTTTGGTGAAGTAGACCACTTATAAAATTAGTACTGTGTTGTTTGGTCCCTTTCGCTGGACGAGTTTAGCATCAAGGAAGTGAAGGCTTAGGCCTATTAGATAATTTTTTAAAGATGTGGGTCCATTTTGTCTAACCCCAAAAGCAACGCTTTGTATGGCTTGTCATTTTTGTCCGCATGAGAGAAAAGCTCGAATTTACCACGCAATGCACTCGGCTTGGAAGTCTTTTTAATGGAATATTGCGTGCAGTTAATTTATTTACAAATGGCATGAAATTTTTCCACTGTGCATTTGAGCACCGTTATTGGCGGTACGTACGTTTTGCTTTTAGAAATTCGCAACTTTTTTCCACACCCTTCAAGCTAGAGACGTGATACTTTCCAATTCTCTTTATCTATGGGATAGTAAATTAAAGTGTCAAGATGGGGGTTCTACGATAACTGGGGGGCGGGCAAATCGATAAATTCGATAACTCAAAACCGATAGATCCACATATTTCACACATGCTTACAGCTAGAACTACCAAGTTTGGTAAGAAGATAGCTACTAGCGGCCCCTAAAAAACTGCATCAAAAATTTTGGAGCCACCCATTCCGCCCCATCCCCCCCGCATTTTAAAGTCAAAAAAGCCTCCCACAGTTTTTGAGCTATAGCCACCAAATTTGGTGCCAAGATAGGTGATGATGACCCCTCAAAAACTGCATTAAAAGTTTGTATACTACGTCCACAAATACCGCCCTAGCCACCCCCATCCGCCCCAACGATTCAACAAAAACGGGAATGCGTATGTCTTCCAGAGTTGTGGAGCTAGAGCCACCAAATTTGGTGGGAAGATAGCAGGCAGCGACCTCCAAAAATCTGCATCAAAGTTTTGGAGCCATGCCCTCCCATTCAGCCCCCCATTCCCCACTTTTTACAAACTTTGAGCTAGAGTCACCAAATTTGGTATGAAGATAGCAATTGACATTCCACAAAGATCTGCAGCAAAAATTTGGATGCCACGCCTACCCAGACCACCCCCAAACCCCCCTTTCCCCACTTTAAACAATTTTCGAGCTAGAGTCACCAAATTTGGTATGAAGATACCAATTGACATTCCACAAAGATCTGCATCAAAAATTTGGATGCCACGCCCACCCATACTGCCCCCAGCCCCCCTTTCCCCACTTTTTACAAACTTCGAGCTGGAGTCACCAATTTTGTATGAAGATAGCAAATGACATTTCACATAGATCTGCAGTAAAAATTTGGATGCCACACCCACCCATACCGCCCCCAGACCCCTTTTCCCCACCTTTTACAAACTTCGAGCTAGAGTCACCAAATTTGGTATGAAGATAGCAATTGACATTTCGCAAAGATCTGCAGTAAAAATTTAGATGCCACACCCACCCATACCGCCCCCAGCCCCCTTTCCACAGCTCTTACAAACTTTGAGCTAGAGTCACCAAATTTGGAAGGAAGACAGCTGGTGGCATCCCCATCTGCATCGGAGAATCTTTAAGGGAGCGTACACCCCTGCCCCATCCGTTACCCTTTCCAATCAGGCCTCTTTTTACCTGTTTTAATACTGGTATCGAGTATGCTGCAGTCGGTTGCGTCCGACTGCAACGTTTCCACTTGTTTTTCTTATCGTTTGTCAAGCTGATCCGTAGCTAGAGTCACCAAATTTGGTGTGAAAATGGCAATTGACATTCTAAGAAAATCTGCAGCAAAAATTTGGACGCCACACCTACCCACGAGAACGATACATTTTTTAGCACTTTGTCCCGGACTTGAATTATTATATTATAAAATTAAAAATAACAATAAATTTGCTATAATTACTGGAAATTTTTTTGATAGTATTTTTAATTCTTCAACTCCAGCCGACTCGTTCGGCCAGATTAAACAGCTAGAGGCATCAAGTTATGCTGGGAAGATAGCTGGAAGTATCCCAAAAAAGATCTGTCGCAAAACCTTGGATGTCACGCCCATCCAACTGTCCGCCTTGTAAAACTGTAAATCCCCATATCTTTCACAGTTTTTGAGCTAGAGCAACCCAAATTTGTGACATTGTAGCTAGCGATGTCTCCCAAGATTTGCATAAAATTATTTTTGAACGCAGCGCCCATCTCTTCCACGCCCGCACTCTTATTTTTTGCAAGCAAACTTCCTTTCAACCGTTATTTTGTGGTATCAGAGATACCATCGTTGGTTTCTATGATGTTTTTTCGTTACGGACGACTTACGAGTATCTCCGTACAGCACATCAAAACACATTAAAAAAACCTTTTTCGCACAAAATTGAGACACAGTGTTGTTTGGGTGTTTGTTACAAAGCTTTATGTTGTAGTTCACTTTTTATATAAATAAGTTTGTATTAAAATGTGTTCGATTTTTACTGCCCGAGCGCAAAATTTTTACACATTGAAAACATTAAAATAGCAAAAAAGCGCGTACATTAGAGCTGCAAAAACATCGATGTCAACATTGATTATTGTTATTATTATTTTCATTATCGATGTTTCATTGTATAGTGAAGCTTCAAATTGCTTCAATTTAATATAAATAGTTTATTTTGTTACATAAATTCGTTGTTTTAATAGTTTCTTACAGCCATACGGTTCCTCTTAATAAAATGGAAAAGTTTTTTTGCATACTTATGCGTTCCAGCTAGCTCGACAGAGTCTGAGCGAACTTCCGCAAGGCTGGAGAAATCATTTCCCAAAAACGTGCTGCACTGACGCCAAAGGCGGTCAACATGTTAGACCCCTTTTACACGATGAAGTTTTTTCATGAAGTTTTTTTTCATTCTGTTTTAAAACATCTTCGCAAATCAGGTGGCATTTACACGATGAAGTTTTTTCATGCAGCATTCTCTTTGTAAATGCAACTCTGATTTAAATTTATGGTCGATAAACATCAGGTCGCATTTACACGATGAAGTTTTTTCATGCAGCATTCTCTTTGTAAATGCAACTCTGATTTAAATTTATGGTCGATAATTATATATCTTTGCCATCGATTGTTTTATTTGTTAACATATAATTGTTTTAAGAAGTAACAAGTAATCAAAATGGATTCAGTGAACATTTCTACTAATTTCTTATCCAAAACAATGTATTTACTAATAATAATAATTGCTTGTGCGATATTTCGTATCGATGACTTTATTATTCACATCAAACACTGTGCAACTCTGTGTTTACATGCAATTGGAATAAGGCAAAGCAAAATGAGAAAAATAAATCATTGCTACACAAGTCATGAAGCATTGCTTGCAGCTGTAAACCCTCTTCACCCTTTGCCTACAAACGAATGCTTCAAACGCAAAAACTTCATCGTGTAAAAGAGGTCTTACTATTTAAAAAAAAAAAAAATCAAAAAAAAAAAAAAAAAAATCAATGGATCACTCATAGATCTTGTATCTAGATCTAGAAAGATCTAGATGTTATTTGTTTTAAGTTGGGGGCTAAGGCTCTGTTAGTGAAGCGTGTGTGCCTGCCGGCGTGCCAAGCTGACTCAGTCAGTGGGAGTTGGCAGTCACATGCCGACTACTGAGGACCGACCATACGTGGTGAAGAGCCACATCCTCATCGAGGTGCCCCTGCTCTAGACGAAATATGGCGGATCTAAAGAGGACAACTCGAGAAAAACCGGTAATCACCGGTGTTACCGTACCGTACCCCTGTGATGAATGGCACTACGTTAGTGTGTCTTTTAACGGTGGCTTCCGGATACCTGGCACCTCCGGTCGTATAAGTGCCCGATCTGGGGTATGAGGCTCTGCCCCGGGGGATACTTAATTCCTCACTACTTGTGGGACCTATCTATGGAATATAAACGAAAATACCCCCCAAGAAGCAGGGTGCTCAAGCAGCCCCAAATCGAGTAACATCGAACCTATGCGGGAACCCGTAGAAGCTATGGACATCTGCTCACAAAGCTCTGGCATCAACACCATCACTAAAGAAAAGGAAGAAACCCTTCTCGCCTCTCCCAAGGCTAAAAGACCAAAGCGGATCGCACTATCTGGCACCGCAAGGAAGAGGTTGCGCAGACCCCTTGCGAACCGCATACCCATGGATGAGGCCAAAAGGCTCGCTCAGAAGCCTATGGACCATCCTAAGGCAGTGCCCAGCATGAGTGGCGCTACCAACAAGCGAGGTAGATCAGTCAACACGACCCCAGAAGAGGTGTCGACTAAGAGGGCCATGATCAAAACCGCGGCACCTAGTGTCCTGACGAAGGGTGTTCCTGCAAGCGTATTGCTTGCTCCATAGCCGCAGCTGCGGCTGGGAGAGTAACACAGGAGCAGTCACGCCAATTCAGTGTCATGGCCTCCTATAGTGACGTTGCCAGCTCGGCGAAGATGGCGATACTTCCTGCCGACTACCCCAGAAATCTTCTCACGACGGAGCAGCTCAACAGCTTCCAGTCCGCCATCTTGTCGAGGGTGATGGCTCTGAGACACGGCTCTGTGAAGCCGCTGTTCTCTGGCTGCACTTTCCGACCAGGGTGGATGGCCATAACGTGCGGGAATGCGGATACAGTCGAGTGGCTGAGCACAGAGGTGCCCAAGCTCCGGCTGTGGAAGGACGCATACATCAAGGTAGTCCCTGAGGCAGAGGCTCCACTTGCCGCCGTCTTCATTAGCTACTTTCCGCTTCCTAATGCGGATATGAAGACGGATGAGATTTTGAAACTCGTCGAGGGCCAGAACAGCGGCCTGCGCGTGGGAGACTGGCGTGTCTTTCACCGCGAGATGAGACAAAATATGGCCATCATTATTATAGCGCTGGACCCAGTCTCGGCCAACCGGCTAAAGGCGCTGGAGTATCAGCTAAATTTTGCGTGGGGCACGGCTTCACTCAATCCAAAGGCCAGCACTCAGCCGAAGGAACAGGCGGTGGCTCCTGCTCTCGCAGCGGAGAGGCCCACCTGCTCCAAGGCCATCACACCGGACACGGTTGCAACATTGCCAAAGGGTGCCGCTGAGTTGACTCATGGAGCTAGTGCCCAAGAGCCCGCAGCACCGCGGAAAATTCTGCGCCCTCCCTTCTACGGGCGCATCACGCGCGGAACCGGGCGCGTAAACAAAGGTGTGAGGCGCACACCTGAGGAAGAAGCCCTTCTGCGCACCAACCGAGGCCGGAAGATGGCGGCCAGGCGCCGCAAGAGGGCGGACTAATGTCCTGTCCCTCTCCTCCCACTCTCCCCAACACCCGGAGACACCTCAGATGTCTCCAAGCAAACCTCCATCACGCAAAGTCCGCATCTGACGTCCTTTGTGAGAGGTTTGCTACAATGGACATAGCATTTATCCAGAAGCCATGGATAAATGCCGGACGTGTCCTGGGGCTAAGCACCGCATCCGGTAAGCTGTTATATGCAAACGACCAACCTCGCCTTAGAGCGGCGATGTTGATTAACAAAAATTTGACATATGTTCCCCTATCACAGTTTATCACTGAGGACCTGGTGGCAGTTTGGGTTAAAATACCCACTGCCCATGGCGAACAGTAGGCAGTGCTGGCCTCCGCTTATCTGCCCGACGTTGTGCCTACGGCGGCTACCTGTACTCTGGTAGAGCACTGCCAGAGGAACCGGCTCCGATGGATAATCGCTTGCGATGCCAATGCGCATCACACGGTCTGGGGGAGCAGTGACATCAACAAAAGAGGTGAGTACCTCTTATTGGTAATAACGTGGGTTTACTAAATCGAGGCAGCGAGCCTACATTTATTAATCCAATAAGATAGGAAGTCCTCGACTTAACTCTCTGTAGTCTAAACATATTGTCCGTTGTCTCAATTTGGCACGTTGCGAGTGAGATCACTATTTCAGATCACCAGCACATTAGATTTGATATAGGATGTGCCTTGCAATGTAGCCTGGTTACTAGAAATCCCAAAAACACTAACTGGGATCTTTTGTGTTTTGAACTTGAGCAATCCAGAGACTTCTCCACCCGTCCGATAAGAGGGTGAGGCTACTGTGCTTCATACGAACATTGAATCGGCACATCACGTCAGCTGCGAACAAAAAGTTCGTAAGATCAGAAGGGCTGTTCCCTGGTGGAGTAAAAGCCTTGACGATCTTTAAAAGGCTGCGCGAAGGCTCTTCAATAAAGCAAAGAGTGGAAGGCCACATGGGATTAATAAAAATCTGCTTTAACGCTCTACAATAAAGAGCTGAGAAGGTCAAGGACCACTCAAACGGCATCTGTACCTTGAAAAAGCCAGAGGAAACATACACAAACAACCCAAAGAAAACGAGCAGTCTACTCCTGGCTACTCACTTTCTTGGGTGCGTGGCTGTGGAGCAACCCATCTCAGAGAGTGAGGCACCAACCTACCTCTCTGGGACTGGAGAGTGCCCACACCTGCGAGTGGCTATGGTGGCAGACTCCAATAGGGCTGAGAGAAGGGAACCCCCCTATCCCTCAGAACGTTTTGGAAACTTGCCCTATAGACTGTTTCATCAAAATAGCGTACAATGGGCTAAACAGAGCTTCAGTCCATACAAATCCCCTGGGCCAGATGGAATATATCCATGCTTGATGCAGCGGGGACTGCACCAACTCGCAATCCCCCTGGTCCGTTTATTCCGAGCTAGTCTCTTGTTTGGACACATACTAAGCAAATGGGCTAAAGTGAAAGTTGTGTTTATTCCTAAGGTAGGGAAGAATGATTCCCAATTGCCTAAGTCCTATAGACCGATTAGTCTTAGCTCCTTCTTCCTTAAAACTATGGAGAAGATAATTGACCAGCACATCAGGGAGGTGAATCTCAAGCATTTTCCCCTACATAAGTACCAATATGCGTAACAAACTGGTAAGTCAACTTAGACTGCCATTCACTGCCTTACAACAACCATTCAAAAGGCCATTGGCACTCAACAAATAGCACTAGGTGCCATTTTAGACATCTCAGGAGCTTTTGAACACGTCTTATGAGGCTATCCGTGCCTCTCTTGTACGAAAAAATGTCTCCACACCCATTATTAGGTGGATTCTGGAAATGCTTAAATCCAGAATCATAACTTTAGACCTTGGAGGAACCATGACCTCAATCACAGCCACAAGGGGTGACCTCAAGAGGGAGTACTCTCTCCTCTCTTGTGGACTCTGGTCATCGACGAGCTACTCTATAAGCTCAACAACTTAGGGTTCTGCACTCAGGGCTACGCTGATGATCTAGTCATCTATATAGTGGGACCATCTCGGACCGCATGCAGCAAGCCCTTAATATAGCCAGAAAATGGTGTCAGGACAAAGGATTGTCCATAAACCCGTCTAAAACTGTTTTAGTTCCTTTTACCAGCAAAAGGTCTCTTTCTCTTACAAGACCATCCCTAAATGAATCCACCATTGACTTTTCGGCTGAAGCCAACTACTTAGGAGTTACACTCGACTCCAAGCTCAACTGAAATTTACACATTGGAAAGACCATAAATAAAGCCACTCGAGCATACTTCGCTTGCAACAGGCTTTTCGGTGGAACATGGTACCTAAGTCCCAAAATGATCTACTGGTCTTTTAACACTGTGGTAAAACCGATCCTAACCTATGCATCTCTTGCTTGGTGGGCGAAATCTACAAAGAAGACAGCTGAGTCTGCACTTACCAAAGTACAACGACTGGTCTGCATAGGCATCACTGGAGCTATCCGGACATGTCCCACTGCAGCACTTGGAGTCATAACTGGCATACCCCCTCTACCCATCACCCTGAAAAAGGAGGCCTGCCTGGTGGCACTTCGCCTGCAAAACATCACCAATATAAAACATTGTGATCTTACCGGGCATCTTCGGGTTCTCGAACCCCTAATAACGAGCCCATTCTGCGCGTAGCTGACGAACAGAAACCAAAACTTGTTTTCCACAGAAACTTCTCTGTAGTCTTGCACTCCAGACATGATTGGAAAACAAAATCAATTTCTCTGCCCAGTGGATCACTAACGTGGTACACTGACGGGTCGAAACTGGAAAACGGTGACACCGGGGCTGGTATTTTCGGACCAAGGTTCAACAAGTCCATAGCCATGGGAAAGTCTCCAACCATTTTCCAAGCAGAGATGTACGCCATAGAAATCTGTGCTCGTGAATGCCTTCAAAGGAAAATTCAAGGTGTACGGACTTACATCTTCTCTGACAGTCTGGCGGCGCTCATAGCGCTGAGATCCTTCACGATCTCCTCCAGACTTGTAGAGAACTGTTTCCAGCAGCTGAACGCGCTTGCCTCCAAAACATCTTAACGGTGGGCTGGGTGCCAGGGCATGAAGACCATATAGGAAACGAGGTGGCAGACTGCCTAGCTAAACGCGGGGCGATGACACCACTAATCGGCCTGAACCCTTCTGTGGACTTCGAAAGGACACAAAAGGAAACGGAGTAAGTCGCCACTCGACCGACAGTGCATGGCTGAGACAAGCCAAACAATTTCTCGTCCCCCACATGATGCGATCAAAACGCATCGCCAATTTAAAAAAAAAGAGCGAAATTCGCACTCTAACAGGCTACCTAACGGGTCACTGCAACCTAAAGTATGCAGATTCTGTGAGCTGGAGCTAGAAACATCAGAACATGTTCTATGTGAATGCCCCTCGCTAAGCAGACGTCGACTTCTACAACTAGTAAGTGAACTTATCCCCCCCTACAGGATTTGGGAACATAAAGACCCTACCAAAGTGCTCTCTTTTATTAGAAGCCTCGGTATAGAGGCTCTACCCTAATCCTACAGGCCGGCACAAAAGACCTAACATCTGGTCGCAGTGCAACAAGGCCCTCGTAATAATAATAATAATTAGGGCCAGTTTCTCAATGTATGGTTAAGGTAAGAATTAGCTAACGACCAGATAAATTTAACGCTCGCGTTAAGCCAATTGGGTTTTCTCAATGTATAGTTAAGTTAAATCGATATGATATGATATGATGATATCGCATTGATGGTGCTGCCACCCTTATTCGTGCAAAACAGCTGTTTTTGTTTGGAATTTTTTGTTTGTGACTGCCAAATTCTTCTTTCAACTCAAAAATAACAATTAAAAGAATGGAAATGAGTAAACAAACAAGTTTAATGAGCTCAGTTGAGAACAAAAAGCGGCCAAATTGCGTGGATATAAAAAAATTCTTTGATGCGATGCCGTTTTACTTGAATAATAAAATATAGACAATGCAAGTGTCAGCCAGAGTCAGCTGTTTGCTAAACGATGATTTCATTGATATTTATATCGGCACTTAACGAGAGAACAAATTTTAGCCGGCACTCAGGCCTCGTGTTTGGTTTAATCACGAACAACCCTAAGCAGACATTGAGAAACTCAATTTTGACTAACCATCAGTTAGTTAAGCTAACCATCTAATAGTTTAGCTAACCAGACATTGAGAAACTGGCCCAAATAATAATAATAATAGTTTTAAGTTTAAAACATGAAAAAAGCTTTAAAAATTGTGAAGTTAAGAAAACTGAAAGACTAATTTTTATAATTTTTGTTTTTTTTATAATTTTCTTTATTAATACTAAATTTGTGTGTTAAATTAGTCGTGAGGTGATAAAACGAAGAAATTATTTCTGTTAGTTTCATTATAAGAAGAAAATGGCACATAAACTAACATAAAACAGTCGGTTTCAATTAAAGAATGATTTTTTTAATTATTTTAATAAAAACATCGAAAACATCGACGTTTCAAAACATCGGTGACGAAAACATCGATGTTCTGACCATCGATGTTTTTGCAGCTCTAGTTTACACATGCAAATAAAACATTTACACCAATACACTCTCATATAGCTCCCAGAAATAGTGTATTACTTTTCGAGCACTTCACTGCCCCAAAAGCAAAGATATTTACAAATTAAAAATCATTTGGTTTGCAGTTTTGGACTCATGAATATTTTTTGTAAATGATAAAAGATACAAGACAATATTAAAAAAATTGTGTTGCTCTACAACTATTTGACAGGCAACACTAGCTCCAACAAAACGAGTCGAAAGTTATACCGATATGGAGTAATTTGAGTCAGTAAAGACCTGGGACGAACATTCTGCAAATAGTCAAAAATAATTGTACTTTTAGTAACATAGTAAGTATTTTGCTCCGGGCCAAGTTTTATTTATGTTATGCAACGAAATATAAAAGGCAGAAAAAAAGTTTTAAATAGTGATAAATTAAATACATATACTTATGCTCGGTAAGCAGCCAAATCGACAGTCTTTCTACTTGTGAAAAGCGTCAATCTTAAAGACTGTTAGAGCTAGGGACTTCAAATTTCCAAAACATAATTCGCGATTTAATTTATCAATAGCTTTCGTTTCCATTTTGTGCACCGATAATTCTTTACCGCACATTTTACGGAGATGACCAACCCATAGCTCTTTATGTTCAATTATTGTTGCAACTTCTCCCAAGCATAGATAGCTGATTTCGTAAATCAACACGAAACTTTTTATACTCGTTACCGAAGGTCAAGAGTATATTGGTTTTGTGAAATGTCCGTCATGGTGTCTGTCCGTCTGTCCGTCCGTATATATGCAAGTTTTTTCCACATCCTTCAAGCTAGAGACTTGAAATTTTCCAATTATCTTTATCTATGGGATAGTAAATTAAAGTGTCAAGATTGGGGTTCTACGATAACTGGGGCTGGCAAATCGATAAATTCGATAGCTCAAAACCGATAAATCCATATATTCCGCACACCTTTCCAGCTAGAACTACCAAATTTGGTAAGCAGATAGCTACTAGCAACTCCCAAAAAACGGCATCAAAAATTTTGAAGCCACGTCCACCCATTCCGCCCCCAGCCCACCCCGCATTTTTAAGTCAAAAAAGCCTATATCTCCCACAGTTTTTGAGCTATAGCCACCAAGTTTGGTTCCAGGATAGGTGTTGATGACGCTTCAAAAACTGCAGCAAAAATTTGGATGGCACACCCACCCATTCCGCCCCAGCCCCTCTTTCCCAACTGTTACAAACTTTGAGCTAGAGTCACAAAATTTGGTATGAATATAGCAATTGACATTCCACAAAGATCTTCATCAAAAATTTGGACGCCATGCCCACCAATACCGCCCCCAGCCGCCCTCTCCCACTTATACAAACTTTAGCTAGAGTCACCAAATTTGGTGTGAAGATAGCAATTTACATTCCACATAGATCTGCATAATAAATGTGGATGCCACGCCCTCCCATACCGAACCAAGCCCCCCTTTCCATACCTTTTAAAAACTAGAGCTAGATTCACCAAATTTTAAACGAAGACAGCTGGTGGCATCCCCATCTGCATCGGAGAATCTTTAAGGCATCGTACACCCCTTGGGCATCCATACCCCTTTGCAACTAGGCCTCTTCTTACTGGTTTTTATACTGGTAACGAGTATACCTGTTGGTTGCGGCCGACTGCAACGTTTCCACTTTTTGCATTTGCTCTAGTTTTTCGCGCTCTTTGCTAATTTTTTGATCATCTCTGTACAACTTGTTGTTGCGTAATCCGGCGTCTAGAAATTATGTTGTAGCTTTGTTTTCATGGTAGAGCTTAAAGGAAAATCATTACCAGCTCAATTTGGCTTAATTTGGATTAATTTGCAACATTAACATTGTAATGATAATATAACGAACGGATAGAATATGTTGAATTATGTTTTAACTATGAGTTATATCTGTTACGTTATAAAGATACCTACAATTTACACATATGTTAGTTAATGATCATATATGTAAGTACGATTGAAATATCAATCGTCATTAGGGCCGAGCAGCCAGATAGAGCGAAATCGCCACCCAGAGCTTTCGATCACACCGAAACAATAAAAGCTTTTGGAAAGTTGAATGACGAGAATCACGCTCAGGTCAAACGTCATTGAGAGAATGAGTCTAGACTGAACGTTAGAAGTGCGCGGACGCGTGTAGCACCAAAGTAGAGTCTGGACTTTCGAAGTGCGTGGACGCGAGTAGCGCCAGAGCCGGAATAAAGCACCGAAGCAGATTAACGTCGAGAAGGAATAGTTGGAGAAAACAGTAAAAGTATAGCCGTGAACCGCATATAAAATAGATAATTTTGACTTCGTTTGCTAATTACTGTACGCATTGATCGCCTATTTTAAATAACTTCCAATAAAAGACAACACGGCGTAACGTTAACAAGTGCTATCCAAAGATCTACTCAAGCACTGTAAGCCATTCAGAGCTTTTCAATAACTACCTCACATGTTCACTCTCCGAACAAAACAAATGCTTAAGTGAGAAAAGCTTTTGGTTTGACAGCAAATACTGCAGCAATAGAACTTTCAACTATAGATCAAAAAAAGTAAATCAAAAAAAATTTTGAAGACATGCTTTTTAACGCTTTCTTGCATACATATGTAAAATCGATAATTTAAAAAAGATTATATAATAAAACAATAAAAATAAACAAGCAAATCAAATCAAATTTTGAAGACATGCTTTTGTACGCTTTCTTGCATACATATGTAATCGATAGTTTGAAAAAATTTATATTAAAACAAGTAAGAAGGCTCTAGTCGGGAGAGCCCGACTAGAAGGTACCCTGAACCCAGTTGCAATAAATATGTAAATTAAATTTATAATTGACTTTGGTATACTGACTTAACTTCAATCGATAAAATTACATATCTCCGGTGTTTCTTAACCGATTTAGACGAAATTTTCAGAAAAGTTCTATCGTTACCCATTCTTTCAACCCTCATTTTTACATTTTCCAAATTCGATATTTTTTTGTTATCGATATTATGTGTATATCGGAAACCAGAATAGTTATCGAGAATTTGAAGCAAACTTGTTCTGCTCATGGTATAGGAGAACTTAAATACAAAATCAGAAGTCTCTAGCTCTTGTAGTCTCTGAGATCCACGCGTTCATACAGACAGACAGACAGACAGACGGACAGACAGACAGACAGACGGACAGACGGACATGGCTATATCGTCTCGGCTATTGATGCTGATCAAGAATATATATACTTTTAAGGGTCGGAGATGCTTCCTTCTGCCTGTTACATACTTTTGCACAAAACCATTATACCCTTATTTACCCATTTTATGGGTTAAGGGTATAAAAAATAAACATAAAAAAAAAGGTAAGACTCGGTCAGAGATCGAACCTACGACCTTAGGCCTGTGAAGCGGCAGTCATCTCTTTATGCCACCAAAGCAGAAGCAACAATTAAGAAGGCTCTAGTCGGGAGAGCCCGACTAGAAGATACCCTGAACCCAGTTGCAATAAATATATTTAGTTTATATAAGACTTTGGTATACTGGCTTAGCTTCCATCGATTAAGTTCAATATCTCCGGTGTTTCTCAACCGATTTGGACGAAATTTTCAGAAAAGTTATATCATTATCCATTACTTCAACCCTCATTTTTAGATTTACCAAATTCGATATTTTATTGTTACCGATATTATGTGTATATCGGAAACCAGAATAGTTATCGAGAATTTGAAGCAAACTTGTTCTGCTCATGGTATAGGAGAACTTAAATACAAAATCAGAAGTCTCTAGCTCTTGTAGTCTCTGAGATCCACGCGTTCATACAGACGGACAGACGGACAGACGGTCAGACGGACAGACGGACAGACAGACGGACAGACGGACATGGCTATATCGTCTCGGGTGTTGATGCTGATCAATAATATATATACTTTATAGGGTCGGAGATGCTTCCTTCTGCCTGTTACATACTTTTGCACAAAACCATTATACCCTTATTTACCCATTTTATGGGTTACATACTTTTGCACAAAACCATTATACCCTTATTTACCCATTTTATGGGTTAAGGGTATAAAAAGGAAAACTGGTTTTCGTGGTTTTTAAAGATATTGCATATGTTTATCGTGCCAAAAACTTTAAAAAACATCTATTGTCATCTGAAACACACTTTTGGTTAAAATTTCAGAGCTCTAGCTAGTCGGGAACTTGGTGAAAATTTTATTACAAGAATCCAGTACAAACAAACAAACAAACAGACAAATCAAGTTACATAAAAGCATGTAATGAAGCAGAACAATTTTGAAGTATAGCAAAACACAACAAAGCAAAGCTGAACTAGAACTATATTTCATTGCCCAGTTCTGAATTAATGATATCGCCGTACATTGAGCATAATTGCAAAAAAAAACATATATATATATATTTATTAATATTTATTATTACAGTCGAACTTCCATATAACGAAGCTCAAGGGAACAAGAAAAACTTCGTTATAGAGAAATTTCGTTACATAGAATGGGTTCTTGACTGAATCAAACTGCAGGGTTCTGATTTTTGACTTCGTTGTATAGAAAATTCGTTATACGGAAGTTCGTTACATGGAAGTTAGACTGTATTCTTTTAATACACAGCATTGATAGAAATGAGTGATGATTATTTATATACATTTCATATTAAAAACAAGTAAGAAGGCTCTAGTCGGGAGAGCCCGACTAGAAGATACCCTGAACCTAGTTGCAATAAATAAATTAAATTTATGTAAGACTTTGGTATACTGACTTAACTTCAATCGATTAAATTCGATATCTCCGGTGTTTCTCAACCGATTTGGACGAAATTTTCAAAAAAGTTCTATCGTTACCCATTACTTCAACCCTCATTTTTAGATTTTCCAAATTCGTTATTTTTTGTTATCGATATTATGTGTATATCGGAAACCAGAATAGTTATCGATAATTTGAAGCAAACTTGTTCTGCTTATGGTATAGGAGAACTTAAATACAAAATCTGAAGTCTCTAGCTCTTGTAGTCTCTGAGATCCACGCGTTCATACAGACAGACAGACGGACAGACGGACAGACGGACATGGCTATATCGTCTCGGCTATTGATGCTGATCAAGAATATATATACTTTATAGGGTCGGAGATGCTTCCTTCTGCCTGTTACATACTTTTGCACAAAACCATTATACCCTTATTTACCCATTTTATGGTTTAAGGGTATAAAAAGTTAACTTTAATTATTTAAATAGAGATATTGTTATGTAAAACCATGATTTAATGTGGCTGTTAGCAGCTTGCAGCGCTCCATAGAGGGAGGGGGCTGTCAAGTTATCGCTTATGCGGACGACGTTGCCGTAGCCTTCTTGGGTAAATACCCCCAAAGTTTGTGCGAGCTTATGACCACTGCACTTCGAACCCTGTCCTCATGAGCTACAGCAAGGGGACTTGGACTTATCCCAGCTTAAACTGATTTAGTGCTCTTCACTTAGAATTATAAGATCCCTCCCCTCAGACCACCAACCCTGATTGGGGTGAAACTTGCCTTCAGTAAATCCGCTAAATACTTAGGGCTCACGCTCGATAGTAAACTAGACTAGAATCTTAACACAGAAGAACGAGTTAAGAAGGCATCAGTCGCACTATATACATGCAGGAAGTCCATTGGACAGAAATGGAGAATGGCACCCCACATCACGCTGTGGCTGTACACAGCCATCGTTCGGCCCATCCTACTGTATGGAGTATCAGTATGGTGGCCAACTTTGTCTTAAAAGACATCAGTCCACAAGCTGAGCAAAGTACACCGTGCCGCTGGACTGATAACAACAGTGGCCCTCAGAACGACCCCAACTGAGTACACTACTTAATCTCCTACCAATAGACAAAATGAGGAAATTAGTAGCAACATCAGAGAAACTAAGCAGTGGTCCGAGCAGAAGTTCGGACACTCCAATATTCTAGTGGGTAACTTGCTTATCCCCTCAAACACGGACTATTGTTGTCCTCAGGAATTCCCCAAAACCCCTTTCCATACTCTAGTCCCTCCAAGGGAGGATTGGCGCTTAGGCACGCCAGGGCCGACAGACTCTGTAAAAATGTACACCGATGGCTCTAATCTAGACGACCGGGTAGGGCGAGGCGTCTTTTGCGAAGAGCTATCTATAAGCAAATCGTTCAGCCTTCCTGACCACTGCAGTGTGTTTCAAGCCGAGATCGCTACAATACTGGAGGCACTCTCATGCATTTCCGTAAGTAAATGCTCTGCAGCAAGGATCTGCATATTTTCTGATAGCCAGGCGGCTATCAAATCCCTAAACGGGATATCATCAAATTCGATATCCACCACAAACTGCCGCAGATCTCTGCAGGGGATGGCAGAGCAGTTCGAGATATCCCTCATTTGGGTGCCCGGACACAAAGGCATCGAGGGCAACTGCAAAGCAGACGAGCTGGCAAGGCATGGCACTACCATGCCTCTGCTCACAGACAAGGAGGGCTTGGGTATTCCCATGGCCAGCTGTAAGCTTAGAGTTCGATCGCACTTCGAACTCGAAGCTAACAAAAGATGGCAGCTTGCCACTGCCACGGGCAGGATTGCTAGGCAAACCTGGCCAACGCGCTGCAAGAAGCGCTCTTCAGGCCTAACCCACCTAAGCAGATTAGGTAGTGCTTCCGTAATTAGAGCCATTACGGGACACTGGCTAGTGGGGACACAAGCAGCGAGACTTCTAGCCCCTTCCAAATATTTATGCTGAAGCTGTCGGGACGAGGAGGAGGAGGAAACAGTTTCCCACCTTTTCTGCGACTGTCCGGCACTCTGCAAAAATAGAAATCGGTATCTTGGTTCTTTCTTCTTATCGGACCTCACTCAACTGGCGGATATTAACCCGAAAAATATCCTGACCTTTATTCAAGCCTCGGGCTGGGACCACGCCTTCGAAAATGGTGTGACACACTCTGTGTCTGGGTAGATGGTTTTTGGATAAAGTCCAAAACGCGGCACCACAACGGGCCAATACATGGCCTATGTGAGTAGGCGGTTCTTCGAAACTCTAACTACCGCTCTAACCTAACCTAAACTAACCTACATAGCCAACTCATCATGATACAGCATCTGCGGAATTTTATCCATTTTAGTTTTGTGCTTTATTTCCATATATTTATATTTTGCTTAAAGCTAGCTTATTTAAATTACAGAGTTAAGACTTTTTTTTTGTTTTTGCAGCTGAGATATGATATTGTATTATAAATTTATTTGGACATTGTTTGATTTTGGAAAGGAAAATGGAAAAAAAAATGTTCAATGTACTTAATGCTAATTTAATACTATAAAAGCAGGCACTTGAAGGATTAATATACAAAGAATAGTAGTGCAAGTACCTGTCAGCCCATATCTTGAGCAAAATATGATTTTGTGATTGTGAACTTAGTGGTTGCTCGAGAGATGAGTTCATAAATCGTTAATCGGTTCTGTGGTATCATGGTAAATTTAGAATCATTTTTAAAGTTTTATTTTGAGCAACTTGGAGTTTTCTTAAATGGGTATTTGCTGCGGTATTCCATATTTCAGCTCCGTACATGATAATTGGTAAGACTATAGATTGTAGATTGTTAACTTGTTTTTGTTTAAGAGTTTAGAATTTCGATTTATAAATGGACGAGTAAGTGGCCCGCTTACTTCGCTGCGCGGATAGTTTATATAAATTTTAGCAACGGAAGATAGATACAATTTATATAAATTAGAAAATATTTCACAAAATATTAAAGCAAAGTATTTAATATTCTCTTTTCCACGCCACCATTGAGGTAGAGAATCAGGCGCGTCATTTTTTATTGTGGTTTCCTCAGCAGGCCTTATCCACTTATTGAATTTAATTTGCAATTATTAACAACTTTTAAGAGCTTCTTTATAAACGACATTGGTTGTTTTTCCGTCAGGTGCTAATAAAAATAAACTTTTTGGTGAACTGACTCTTGAGCAGGTTACATAAAATTGGCCATGAGAAAAACAATCGTGGCTTAAGTCTTGTTCGGCTAATTTCCCTGTAATTTATTAATTGTTAAGGCAAAGCAAACTTTTAAAGGAATTTTCAATCTTTTGAATTGAATTGAATTAAGAAATTCGACGGGGTAATGAACTGCATGTTCGATTTCAGACACAGAACCAATAGAGTTATATGTCATTTCTTCACTTTGAAATGATTTTAATAAAAACTCGTTTATTTCCAATGCATTGTCTTTTCTCGCAGTCAAAATAGCACGTTCTGAAAACCATTCGAGTGATTTTTGAGAAATATTTGTAATATCCGGATATATATTTTCTGTATTTTGGGCCACAAAATTGAAGACTTTAAGCACGCATTTATTTCATCTGCTCTTGCTCCTCTGGGGATCACTGGAAGAGTTTGTCGAAAATCACCAGCTAAGAGAACAGTTATGCCACCCATTAAGTATTCACTATCTAGAATGTCTTTCAAAGATCGATCTACACCTTCAAAAGCACCTTTATGGCTCATAGTACAATCATCCCAAACAATAAGCTTGCAATCTTTGAGCACAGCAGCAATATTAGATTGCTTTGAAATTGAACAATGTGGTGTTTCTAAATGAATCAAATTAAATGGAATCTTAAGTGTAGAATGCGCTGTGCGACCACCATTAAGTAAAGTGGCTGCGATACCGGAAGAAGCAACGGCCAATGCAATTTTTTTACTTGCCGTACCTTTGCCAATAATAAATTTAAAAGATACGTTTTACCTGTTCCACCAGGTGCATCTAAAAAATAGATTTCTCTCTCTTCTGCTTCAACGCTATGTAGTATCTTTTCGTATACTTGTTTTTGCTCAGCAGTAAGGAGAAGCTCATTATTAACAACAAAATTATCGCAATTTTCATAACTTGTTTCTCTATGATATTCAATATTTGGAACAATTTCCTCGGATCTAATTGGTAGTGGAAGTCCATAGTAAGTCAAGTTTTGACCACCAAAAGACAGTACAATATCTTCAATTTAAACAATACATTTATTTAATACATTATTCACAATACTTTCATCAATATTTCTGTGTTGTGAAAAATGAAAGGCTCTTAAAATATCTTCTGAGAAACTCTCTTTATAAGTATTCCAAAGCTTAAGAGCATCTGAAATTTGACAAAAGACTATTACTATTGCAAAAAGTTCTCTCAGTTTTGTAGGATTTTGACTAATGACAGCATCGGCTATAGTTGAATCGCAGTGCTTATCATCTTCTAGTAATCCTAGAGCTTCACACGCCAATTGAAATGATGCGTATGCTATACCACTAACGGTTTTTAAATTTAAAAATGAAGTTGGCCTCTTACAAAATGTAGTAAAAGTCTTAAATAAAAACTTTCTGCATAGTGTAAACTCTTCCCAAAGCTGAATCTCTTTTAACTCCAGGAAAATTTGGCACATCATGCCCTCGTTTTCTTCTTTGAAATTCTTTGTTGTTCCATGTAAAATACGATGGAACTTCACAATATAGAAGCGTTCTTGCAAACTCATCACGTGTGCATAGCTCAAAGAAGTTTAGCAAAGTGGTTTTGGTGTAGTGCTTAATCTGTCAAGTAATTGTTGCGGATTATTGGGGTTAAAATGTATCCGTTGATCATTTTCTAAATGAACAGCTAAGTGTGTAATAGCCGGAAAACGTTCATGTATGGGTAATGCAAGGATTCTCCATATCGCTTCTGAGCTACTTATCTAACGGCCACTTTCGTACATATTAATTTCATTACGTTGGTCTTCAAGAGAAAATGATGCTTGATTACTGCCCTTCTTAACATATTTACAAATGTATTTAATAGACTTTACAGAACTACAAAACTCAACATTTATGTGAGCTTCAAATGTTATCAATAGTACACAGTTATAAGGCACAACCCAACGATTATCTATGCAGTTACCATTTATATTAATTGCATTACCACCATCTTCTATATAGAGGGTAACTATCTTTTTCAGTCACAGTTTCTTTAAGTAATTGTCGAAGAAACCTTTTGGTACATTTTCCATTTTTCATGCATGGCGATCTATAATTAAATGCACCGCAAGGACCATGAATAATATTTGACTTAACAATGTTAAATAACAAAGGACCCTCATCTGCGTTTGGTATTTCGGCACAGCTAATTTGATCAATTTTATCTAGTCTTATTTTATTTTCTAACCAAAGTAGAATATGTATATGTGGTAAGCCCCGCTTTTGCCATTCCACAGAGTACATGAAACATTGCACGCTTTCTTGTTAGCCTATTGCATCTTGTAGATGTATATAGCTATCTGCTCTGAGTTTCGCTTGATTGTAGCGAATATAATTTAACCTTTCTGTTTCAATTTTAGCATACATATCAACCAAAAACTGACTAAAAAGGGCACGACAATAAATTAAATGATTAATCTCAGATTGACGAATCATTATTTTATAGCTATAATAGCTTAACGTAGATATCATGTTTTTTGGTTGCTCCTTTTTATACTCGATACCGAAGGTAAAGAGTATATTGGGTTTGTGCAATGTCCGTCATGGTATCCGTCCGTTTGTCAGTCCGTCCGTCTGCATGTTCGCAACTTTTTTCCAAACCCTTCAAGCGAGAGACTTGAAACTTTCCAATTCTCTTGTCTATGGGATAGTAAATTAAAGTGTCAAGATGGGGGTTCTACGATAAATGGGGGGCTGGCAAACGCTTCGTCAAAAACGGGAATGCGTGTATCTTCCAGATTTGTTGAGCTAGAGCCACCAAAATTGGTGGGAAGATAGCAGGCAGCGACCTCCAAAAATCTGCATCAAAGTTTTAGAGCAATGCCCACCCATTCAGCCCCCCATTCCCCACTTTTTACAAACTTTGAGCTAGAGTCACCAAATTTGGTATGAATATAGCAATTGACATTCCACAAAGATCTGCAGTAAAAATTTGGATGCCACTAACACCCATACCGCCCCAGCCCCCCTTTCTACAGCTCTTACAAACTTTGAGCTAGAGTCACCAAATTTGGAAGGAAGACAGCTGGTGGCATTCCCATCTGCATCGGAGAATCTTTAAGGCAGCGTACACCCCTGCCCGATCCGTACCCCTTTCCAATCAGGCATCTGTTTACCTGTTTTAATACTGGTATCGAGTATGCCGCAGTCGGTTGCGTCCGACTGCAACGTTTCCACTTGTTTAATCATGGATTCCATTGTGGTATATCTACTGAATAGCCATCTTCGCCATAAGGAAATAGTAAGGCATCGTATGATCGATGCACCTCACTTATACGATGTAATTTATTATTCTGGCTTTCAATAGTAATATCGCGCTTTTCAAATTGCTGACCAACAATAACTAAAGCTACTTCGCTTGATTGAGGTGCACTGTAAAGCCCTTTGTGGGCACCAGCGGGTGTTCGATCAGCATGTATAATCAATTTATAGTCTTTAGTACTTGTTGGTATTTTATTGAAAGCCATTTTTAGATCTTTAACATAACGAAACTGCATTTCTTCATTTGGCAAAGGGATGCTTATTATTTCCGAATGCTTGTAATAAATTTCCATTCTGAAAAACTTGGAAATTTACAGCAAAAATTTCTGCTGCTGCTTGAAGCTCACATGCAGTAACATAAGTATGACATAGCGCACTCATATTGTTTAGAAGAGCTATAAAAAGGCAGGCTCCATCACCAATTATAGCTATTTCGGCTAACTTTCTTATGTATGCGCGCGCTCTGCAAGTCAAACAGAGAGCGTCGTATCGCCACCTTCTTCACACTGAATCAATGCAAAACATATCTAAGAGACTGCAGTTAAGTGAATTGTGCATTGCCTTTAGCTTTAATTTAGTGTGTGCGCGGAGGATCTAGGGTTATTTAACTTTATGATTGACATGCAAAGCGCGCACATAAAATAGAGAGTGAACGTAAATGTCCAACATTATTAAGAAGCGGAAATCCGTTTCTTTTTTGCACGTGTAAGAACCTTTTTATACTCGATTCGGAAGGTAAAGAGTAAATTGGGTTTGTGCAATGTCCGTCATGGTGTCCGTCCGTCTGTCCGTCTGTATGCTCGCAACTTTTTTCCACACCCTTCAAGCTAGAGACTTGAAACTTTCCAATTCTCTTTATCTATGGGATAGTAAATTAAAGTGTCAAGATGGGGGTTCTACGATAACTGGCAGGCTGGCAAATCGATAAATTCGCTAACTCAAAACCGATAAATCCGCATATTTCGCACATGCTTACAGCTAGAACTACCAAATTTGGTAAGAAGATAGCAACTAGCAACCCCCAAAAAACTGCATCAAAAATTTTGGAGCCACGCACACCGATACCGCCCTAAAATAAAATAAAAAAAAATAATAAATAAAATTTATATACTGGTATCGAGTCGGTTGCGTCCGACTGCAAAGTTTCCACTTGCTTTATGACTTTGCTTGTGCGACGCGAAGGCGTCACTGCACATTTGTTTTGTTTTTGTATTCTCGCTCGCGATCAATTCCTCAGCTTGTGCGACAATCAGGCGACAGTAGTGGAATGGGTACTCGTTGTAATTGTAATTTGTTTTTTAAAATGGGTAAAAAGTGCTCTCAATCGTATGGGAGGTACTTAAACGAGTTGTCCTTCTTCACTTCTTAGTGCTCACCTCCTACCTGCATGGAAAATTGTGTGAAAATTTCAGCCTTCTAGCTCTTTTCGTTTAGGCTGTGGCTCTTCCATTATCATCAGGACAAACTCTTTTATATATATAGAGATTATGGTTCTGTGGTATCGTGGTAAATTTAGAATCATTTTTAAAGTTTTATTTTGAGCATTTTGGAGTTTTCTTAAATGGGTATTTGCTGCGGTATTCCATATTTCAGCTCCGTACATGATCATTGGTAAGACTATAGATTTATAGATTGTTAACTGGTTTTTGTTTGAGAGTTTAGAATTTCGATTTATAAATTGTACTGCTCAGCTCTGCTCTGCTCGGTTCTGCTCTGCGATCTTGAATACTGGCGGTCGAGGTCTCCTTGACCGTTCTCATCGGAGAGAATGGGAGTGGGTTTTGCCAGACCAAGATTCGCAATGCACACAATATTTTTTAATTATACGACCTCTAACTGGCTATTCGGTAAACCGAAAGCGAAATTAATTACACAAAATTGACTAAAAGAATTACTAGAAAAATTACTACAAAAGGCGGTTATTATTGGTAGCTGAAAAGCGAGGTCTAAGGTGATGTCTGACACTCGCGGTCTTTACCCTACCCAACCATGATATTCAGCGCGGAGTTTATGTTTGAATATCCCATGTAAACTTAACCTACATTATTAAATTACCATGCCATCAGGAAAACTAAACTCTTTATCCCATCATTATGTTTTAATTTTTATTTTCTTCATGCTTAAATTTTATTATTTAATTACTTGAGAAGGGAACTGAATATTGGCAACAACTCATAATTAAAAATATACAAATTAACATCTTGATTATTTTTAAGTTTATTTTTACGTAAGAATGTAATGAATATTACTTGGAATTTATTTTAATTGTTTCAAAATATTTTTTTATTACGTTAAAAAAAATCAAGAAATAAAGCGGACACTTTATTTTGGCCGCGACTGTAATTGGTACACCACCTGCGCAAAGGTTGAATAAACTAAACAGCTGATCAGACTGGCACTAATGTGGTTGTTGTAAGCTTTCGGGACTGGGTTTATATGTAAATGAATTTAGTCCCAATATTTCAATGTCCGGTTAAATTTTCGTTTAGCTAACTGCCGCATTATTTTGCTGGTCGAGTTAAAACAGTTTGGTTGTCTCAAAGCCAAAATAACCTTTCATCGATAAGTAACTATCGCCTTAACAGCGTTGCCACATATATACACAGCGTTACCATTTATAGCGAGCGGCTCAACTGTTTTTTGTTATTGTTTTGGTCGGTGACTGGCAAATTTTGCATACTTAAAATATATAAAGTATAAAATTAAAATGATCACGCCTGATTGCAAACGGTTCCGTGGGAAAAACTTTTCGCTTTTTGAGGAGCATTTGTTGGTGGAACTAGTGGAGTCGAATCAGCATATTTTAGAGTGCAAGAAGAGCGACGCCGTTACGTGGAAGCAGAAGGACGAAGCCTGGCAGAAACTTGCTGCTCAGTTCACTGCGCAAACTGGTGTTAGTCGTTCGTGGAAAGCCTTGAAGGACAAATATGCTGTGCGATGCCATTTTTCTTTAATAACAAATTAAATATACAATTCAAGGGACAGCTGTTTGCTTTATCGATGATTCTTATCGATATATCGTGACTTCAACGCGCTATAAATTTTAACCGACACCCAGCCTTCCGGTTAGTTTGTTTCTCATATACTCCTAACCGAACATTGAACAACTCAAATTCGAATAAACTTAGAATAAGTTGACTAACCGGACATTGAAATATTGGGCCTTAATGCATTTAAATATGTATGTACGTACATTCGTGTATGTATATGTATGTATAAGGGCCACAAACGCACAACCAAAAAGATGTACGCTTATACATACACACATATATACACGCACACACTTACATAACCTAAATAATGCGCGGGCGCAAAGTTATGCCAAAGCACATAACAAATTAACTTTATTCTTTGAATTTATTAATCAGAAGGATTAATATAATTATTGAAAACACATGCACATTTGAACTGTTTGTGGCGGAGGCTTCAAAAGATGTAGTAATGCGATGTGGTGGTTTTCGTTTATGTACTATGTATAGTAGCGTTTATTGTGGATGTTTCAGATGTATTTGTATGATGTTCACTCTTGTATCGTGATTGTAGGATGTGATTAATTATAATATATGTTTCACGTAACTATATGTAATAAGCGGATAGGCTTCTTGTATGTAGGACAATCATATATATAATGAAATTACGCTATAACTTAGACTTAAACTGTACGTGGCTCTGTTAATTAACATGATGAGAGCGACTGGATTACATACAGTTATAGTGCAAAATACTTGTATTGGAAAGGCAAAAATCATGGTTCTGAGCAAATTACATATCTTGAACAATTTAAGAACCCCATGAATTCTGCCATAAACATCCTCCCCCCCTTGCAATATATTGCAAATGGGATCACTGGGCACAGGTCCCGGACAGAATCCAGCCGAAAACGGAATTCTAGGCCATTGGTAGACCGTTGGCGCTTGGGACGACACCGTTCAGCATGACGTGAGGATACACGTCAGCTCCGAGCGCCAAGGAAATCCTCGAGGGATGTTTCCAACGACCGTCGGCCAGAACTATGCTTCTGAATTGATCAGCATCCGTGGAGATGGTGCGCAATGGGGTGTGGCACTCAAGCTTGGGGTCGAGGTGGAGCAGGATCTCCCGGTTGAATTCTGTCACTGGTGATCGAAGGATCACCGTGCAGACACCCTCCGCACCCACACGGGTGACGGATAGCCCGAAGGCCGTTGCCAAAGATGTGGTGGGGCTGCACGGGTCGATCAGGACGCGAATGTCGAACCGTTTCTCTCCGATATCAAGCTTCACTAGGGCCGTCGGCAGAACGCTCACTGCATTATGCTGCAACAGTGTGGCCAGCGATGTGTGGATAGGATGGGGGGTAGATGTTTGCGGAGGGCCGGTTGGAGATCGTGGGCCATGCGTAGATGATCGAGCGCCAGCGTTGCGCTCTTGCCTCCTGGATGGTCGGACGTCCTTGAAATGGAGTAGAGTGTGATGGTCCTTGTCGCAGACCTTGCATTTTCCCGCGCTGCGGCAGGACTGCCCAGAATGCTGATGAGCCAGGCAATTTGGGCAGTATTTGTTAACAAGCACCGCACGGAGGCGCTTCTCGGCCGTGAACCGCATGAAGCGCTGGCACTTTCTTAATGCATGCACTCCTCTGCATATCCTACACCGGAAGGAATTGGTGCCGTTGGGACGGTCGTGGTACGTGGCCTTGTGCGACGGCATCTTGTAAAACTTCTGGAAATAAAAGGAAGGATATAAGTATTTGTCGTCTGATCGTACTGAGTTGACAGATAACACGGAGGCACAGGACGATTGAACAAACGGTGTGGAGCTTTGGGATAGGACATCCCTCTTTATGTAGGATTGTGACGTCTGTAGCAACGCTGGCTCTGATACTTTAGGGAAAAATGCCGATTTTGACCTTGACGGACAAAAAAACGCTTCTTGCCTTGACCCAGATGATAAGCTTGTCGCCGCTGTCGAAGCTGGTGGTGCGGCGTACAAGGGCACTTCTTGATTTATTTCTGATTTAGACTCCGTTCCTGTAGTCAGTTGTGGAGTGAAAAGCATAGAATAGAGATGCTGTGAGGAGCCGAATAAGGAATATACCTGAATAGCCACTGATGAGGCTGTAGTAGTTGGCTCAACATAAAGGGGGAATTCCCGCGTTGGAGCTTGAGAGACGCTTAGTTTTTGGGTCTGCGGCACTGGAACATCCTCCACCTCCCATAATTTGGAAATGCGATGGTCTAGCTGCATCCCGTCACTGGTCGAAATTCTTGCGGAGAGCGATGAAATTGACTGCGGCACAATCCTTGAAAGCGGACCGGTGAGAATCCATCCAAAAATGGTTTCTTGCCCAAGGAGCGAGCCGCAAAGGTTAGGAAGAGAGCCGCTTAAAATGACAGACGGAAGGATATCCGCGCCAATAAGAAAATCAATCGGCGAACTCTGATGGAAAGTCGGATCGGCCAGCTCAATGGCTGGGAGGCTCCTCAGGGAACTTTTAGGAACCGATATGGCGGGCAAGTTGCCGGCCAACTGAGGTAGAACGAACGCCGAAGCTTCTATATGAAGTCTTGGTTTTGTAGGAGAGCCTATAGTAAAATGGCATAACTTTTGCGCGTGGGCTGCAACTGTCTGATTTTGCCCAGAAACTTGAGCTTGCACGGATTCGAATGCCAGCTTAATCTGTCGGAATAATCGCTCAGAGATAAACGTAGCCTCTGAGCCTGAATCGATTAGAGCTCGAGCGGTATACGTAGCTCCCCGATGGCATACGTTAATGACCGCCGTGCCGAGTAGGACACTCTGTTCGTTGGCAGCAAAATACGTTTGGACATTTGCTGCTGGTTGTAGGGTAGTGGACTGTATAGTATTGGAACTTGCATTGGAACGAGGGGTAGTGGACTGTATACTGGAGTTGGAACTGGCGGAGTTACCTTGAGCTGTGTCACCTCTATGTAGTAACGTGTTGTGACGACCCTTGCACGTAAAGCAATTATGCGCACTGGTACACTCCCGTAACTGGTGACCTCTTGCGAAACAGTTAAGGCAGAGCTTTTTCTGCTTAATATACGCTGCCCGCTCGCTAACTGGCATCTGTAGAAAACGAGGGCACAGTCGCACCGGATGGTTTTCTTTTGAACATACGTCGCAAGTCTTGCTCTTCGTAAGAACTTGCGCTTCGAACGAATTTACTCTCTTAGGGGGTTGATTATTGCGGGATGTAGACGCGGATGAGGTTTGTGGATTGTTAGCGGGTTTCACATCATCAATCGCTTCAAGCGTTCGGTAGCGTTCATTGAGGAACGCACTCAAATCTTGCCAAGCTGGAATTTCGCATTTTTTGGATATTGACTGTTCCCATAGGGAAAGCGTGAGTTTGGGTAGCTTTGACGAGCATAGAAAAACAAGAATGCAATCGGCGAATGGGGAGGAAGTGGAAATTCCCGAATGCTCTAGAGCGGTCAAACATCGTTGGATGGTGCTCTGAAGGTTTTTAACGGAAGCACCTGATTCGCTTGTAACCGTGGATAGGTTAAAAAGAATCTTAAGCTGACTGGTTACCAGCAGCCTCTTATTCTCGAACCGCTCACAGAGTGCTGCCCAAGCAGACGCAAAACCATCATTCGTGAGTGGAAACTTCGCGATGATTTCATTAGCTTCACCAGCAGTCTTTGAATTTAGATGGAACAATTTTTCAACCGGAGTCAACCTAGGATTGTTGACATATATTGCAGTAAAAAGGTCCCGGAACGTGGGCCAACGCAGATAGTCTCCATGGAACACCTCTGTGTCGCACGGAGGGAGGCGACAGCCCCCGGAGAAGGGCAGAGGAGTGGGTATTTCAACCCTTTCAGATGCGGACACACCCTTTATCGCCCCCTTCAGGCGTGAAAGACACCTTTCATAAACGGAGTAGCAGTGCTCATATTTCGCCTCCATTGCAGCAATATCATCACTCTTTTCTTCTTGTGTGAGTGCCTTGGAAGAGATTTCATACTCAGTCTCAATCTTATCCCAAAAGACTTGTAAGCGATCACGGCGAATTTCGAAGGTAAAAATATTATCTTCGTCGGATGCGGGAGCATTGACACGGGACTCAAACTGGATCAGTTTGTCCGTAACGGAAATAAACTTCACCAAGGACATCGTTGAATTTTTCTTGGTAGATCTGGTTTTTACCGGACTACGATTCGGAAATTGTGACTTTGAATTTTTTTTCGGACTACGATCCGGAAACTTGGACTTTGACTCTTTATTCAGAAGTGCGCTGTGAAATCGCGATGACGTTGCGGCTGGTGACGCCGATGGATTTTTCTTCACGCGAACGATTGGATTTAACTTCTCTTCACTTTGTGGAGGTGCCCTGATTGGAATACGAGAAGCTTGCGACCCAGATGGAGCGGACGAAGTGGAATGACGACGCTCAGGTTGGGAAAGTGGAAAAACTGGCTTAAGTTTTGCTTTTTTATCGGTCTCTTTTGACCCTGTGGGCATACTATGCTTTGCAATTTAAAAGAATAATAATGTGTGCCGAGTTACCTGGAATATTAGGTGGGTCACGACAATATTAAAATAAAACGGAATAAAAACGATGCAATAAATATAAAATGTTTTGAATAATAATTAAATAATTATTTATTTTATCTATACCACTTGTATTTATTATTATTATTTTTTTTGAGTGTTCCAAGGAACGGCGTTCAAATGCAGACGCTTTGGATGCGCTGCTAGTGATTTTTTTTTCCCCGTTAACGGAACTAAAATAATTTATAAAAGAGTATTTGTAAATTATTTGGAATATTCCATCCGGAACGGACTGGGAACGGAACGGAAAAATTAAAATTGTAAAAGAATATTTACAATTTCCCCCGTTAACGGAACTAAAAAATAATTTATTAAAGAATATTTGTAAATTATTTGGCTTATTCCACTCGGAACGGAATGGAAACGGAACAGAAAAAATTAAAATTGTAAAAGAATATTTACAATTTCCCCCGTTAACGGAGCTAAAATAATTTATAAAAGAATATTTATAAATTATTTGGCTTATTCCACTCGGAACGGAATGGAAACGGAACAGAAAAAATTAAAATTGTAAAAGAATATTTACAATTTTCCCGTTAACGGAACTAAAAAATAATTTATAAAAGAATATTTATAAATTATTTTGGTATATTCCACCCGGAACGGAATGGAATCGCAACAGAGAACAATTGCGAACGAAAAAAAACAGAACGGAAAATAAGATATTAATTATAGATTATAATTAATACCTTTAAATTAAGTTAAGTGTCGGACGGTTGACGATCACGATATATTGCCTTACACACTTTAGCGCTTCAAGCGCTTTTATGACAAAGAAATCGTTGTTACCTTTACCAGTTCACCAGAGCGGAACTAGCAAAGCTTACATATGCATGTATTGTTTATATTTTGTCGTTGTAGTTTATGCCGGCAAAAATAAAGTTTTTCATTAAATTTTAATCTCTTTGTATGCTCGGCCAATGTTTTGTTTTATGTTTTTTTCGTAAATGTTATATTGCACTTGTATTTTGTTTAAGTTATGGAGTGCCGGCGACTTGACAAGTGCTAGAAATAATTCACCTGCAAGTGCGGCGCTTACTGCGTTTATGTGTATATTAAATTATTGTGTGTTATGTTTGCATATGTAATGTGGAATATATATGGAATATAAATGTGGATGATGGACTGATGTAATTTCGATGTCCGGGTGATGTAATATGTAGATATATATATGTGTGTGGAATATGCAGACGGCTGAGGAATTAAAATATTTGTCTGTTCGCGCATATGCGTTTATACATATACACATGTATGTACATACATATGTTCAGCTTAGTGCGGATTGCCGGCGGCTGCTATTTCTTCGTTTTAATTAATGTATTAAATAGTGTGTATATTTTGAGTGTGCTTGTTAAAGTTGTGTGATGATAAATAGTATTGGGAGTTCAGCAGTCGGCGCAGAAAAAATTAGTATGTCTGTCTGAATATATGAAGATCTACATATGTACGTACCAGCACATATGTATGTAGGTATGTGCAACAGGTGGCGGATTGCCGGCGGCTGTTGTTGTAATAGTTTATGTGCAAAATAATGTGTATCAGTTAGAATGCAACTGGCGTGCTTTTATTGTCGGCCAATATAATGTAAATTAAGTGTAAAAGTACTGATGTATCTTCGGAATTTGTACGGATATATGTACTTACATATGTATGTCAATTCATTCGTACATACATATCACTGTGCTTCTATGCAAAGCGGAGCAGTGGAATTGGAATTTGTAAGATCATATGTATGCCAATAAATATATTTTATTGCATTTGAACATATGACCCTTTTAATGTAGGATTAAAAGAACTTTGGAGACTATTTTAGCGGGTGCTAAAAAATATGTGGACGAATCGGAATGTATGTGCATACGTACATACAATATATTTGCGAATATATATTGCAATATGGCGGACTCTATGTGCCGGTATGTAGAAAAAGTATGTACATATGAACTATGAGAAATTAAGAAAGTGCATTACTTATCTTTTTTCACCAGTGAACTTGCTGGGGCGAGTGGAAGGATATCCGGCTCGAAGGACCAATGTTTGTGGCGGAGGCTTCAAAAGATGTAGTTATGCGATGTGGTGGTTTTCGTTTATGTACTATGTATAGTAGCGTTTATTGTGGATGTTTCAGATGTGTTTGTATGATGTTCACTCTTGTATCGTGATTGTAGGATGTGATTAATTATAATATATGTTTCACGTAACTATATGTAATAAGCGGATAAGCTTCTTGTATGTAGGACAATCATATATATAATGAAATTACGCTATAACTTAGACTTAAACTGTACGTGGCTCTGTTAATTAACATGATGAGAGCGACTGGATTACAAAATCATGGTTCTGAGCAAATTACATATCTTGAACAATTTAAGAACCCCATGAATTCTGCCATAAACATGAACCATTAATAAACAATATATTAAATTTTCCACTTACATGAATCTCTCCTCGTTGAAAGGCCTTCCAGCGATGCAGATGATTTTTTATTGTTGTTGTATCGTAGTGTTATACCCCGATTCCACTAGAGCAAGATGCAAGTATGTAATTGGTATTCGAAGATGCCGCATCTTTTTGTATTAGAATCCCATTTGTACAATGGGAATCTTATTCAAATTTTCCCCGTTGGTCGGCTGCATTCCCAGTTGGTTCGAAACCGACCAACTGGGAATGTTAGAAGTTAACATTACAGAGCACTGAACAGAGCTTTAACATAGCCGATAGTATGAAATTTGTAATCGATACTTGGTTTTAACAGTGCCAATTTGAGTAAAACAGCTTGTCATCAAGTGCCTGTCCAAACAAACTGGGATATTCGTTAAACCATGTTTGCATTTTGCGCAAAAATTAAATCAATAATTTTTACTTTTTTAGCTTCACTAATTTTATTTGTGTTCGAACTCATATTTGCTTCCAATTAAATATAAACGTATCATACACAAACAGCTGTCTGCTGTCTTTTTACAGACTCTGTTAAATCAAGATGCAACTATGCAATTGGATATATAGTGGAATCACCTACATCTTCCACTCGCTGTTAATGAAAGATGCAGCCTAATGGAATCAGGGTATTAATTTTCTTGTTTAAATCTTAAATATTATTGTCTATTTAATGGTTTCGGATTATTTTATATTGATTTTACTTTATTTTCAAACAAAGAGGGGGACAGAGAGCTTTGAAAGTTAGCAATTTAAGCTTTTGCCAATTTTACACCAACACTAGTTATAGCTGCCGATCTACAGTTAAAAAACTTTGCACTATTTTTTATACCCTTAACCCATAAAATGGGTAAATAAGGGTATAATGGTTTTGTGCAAAAGTATGTAACAGGCAGAAGGAAGCATCTCCGACCCTATAAAGTATATATATTCTTGATCAGCATCAACAGCCGAGACGATATAGCCATGTCCGTCTGTCTGTCCGTCTGTCCGTCTGTATGAACGCGTGGATCTCAGAGACTACTAGAGCTAGAGACTTCTGATTTTGTATTTAAGTTCTCCTATACCATGAGCAGAACAAGTTTGCTTCAAATTATCGATAACTATTCTGGTTTCCGATATACACATAATATCGGTAACAATAAAATATCGAATTTGGAAAATCTAAAAATGAGGGTTGAAGTAATGGATAATGATAGAACTTTTCTGAAAATTTCGTCCAAATCGGTTGAGAAACACCGGAGATATTGAACTTAATCGATGGAAGCTAAGCCAGTATACCAAAGTCTTATATAAATTAAATATATTTATTGCAACTGGGTTCAGGGTATCTTCTAGTCGGGCTCTCCCGACTAGAGCCTTCTTACTTGTTTTGAACTTAATTTACAAAATTTAACTATTGCTGCATTTTTGCAGTCAAATTAACAATTTTCAGAATATTTAAACCTCACTTAACACTAATTAAACTATAAACAAGTAAGAAGGCTCTAGTCGGGAGAGCCCGAGATATCTCCGGTGTTTCTTAACCGATTTGGACGAAATTTTCAGAAAAGCTCTATCGTTACCCATTCTTTCAACCCTCATTTTTACATTTTCCAAATTCGATATTTTTTTGTTATCGATATTATGTGTATATCGGAAACCAGAATAGTTATCGATAATTTGAAGCAAACTTGTTCTGCTCATGGTATAGGAGAACTTATATACAAAATCTGAAGTCTCTAGCTATTGTAGTCTCTGAGATCCACGCGTTCATACAGACGGACAGACGGACAGACAGACGGACAGACTGACATGGCTCAATCGACTCGGCTATTGATGCTGATCAAGAATATATGCACTTTATAGGGTTGGAGATGCTTCCTTCTGCCTGTTACGTACTTTTGCACAAAACCATTATACCCTTATTTACCCATTTTATGGGTTAAGGGTATAAAAAAATTCCGCGTAGGTTATGGTCGGACGATTGAAACTGCGTTTGGACAGCGGCCCAAGACAACTAAAGAAAAAGCGCAACTAAGCTTTCGTGCACATGTTCATCTGCGACAGAGGTTAGCGAGGGCAGTAACAAAAGAATCCGAAACTTTCTGGCGTTTTGATTTTGTGGCGTTTATCTTCTGGGGGCTTCAAAATTTTTGTTGGCCCACACCAAGATAGGGCGGCCGTATGTAAGGCGAAATCTTTGGATGTGGGCTTTAGAGTTGCTGGGACTTAGGTCAACCAGTGATTAGCGATTTTTGTAAACACCAAACTATTTACTACAGCGCATACCTTATTTTGAGCTCTGCACAAAATAGTTAAAGGCAAGCTCTTTGCCGCAGATTAGAAAACTGGGTGGGCGTGGCACATTCGTTGCGTTGGTTTGGGTTTGTATTAATTGGTTTGGGCATACATACATGACCCCGACGCGACCTGCGTTTAAGCTATTATTTTGCACAAATAGCTATATAAACTAGTTTTAACACAACTTTCATAACCTTTTTCGACTTTGCGTAGTGCGCCCGATTAAATTCTCGACACGTGTAGCATGCGGCGCTAACGGACGTGGAGATTAACTTTATATAAAACCGATCAGCAAAAGAGGCAGAGATTAGACAACGTGGCACTTTTATAGGCAAACGCGTCATTAAAAAAAAAGCTTGAACGCTGAGGTGGATTGCGTTACAGAATTTCTGAGTGCGGCTTGATTATGTTGCACTCGCGACATATATAAACCAAGCTTTTATGTTGATTCTAAGCTTTTTACTGTCTGAAGCATGCATAATTATGCTGCGCTTATCGTGACAGTTTAACGCAAGGCCAGCAACATTGTTGCGCACGCAAACAGAATGTTGAGAGCAAAAGCTTCGCAACATGTGTGCTTATGCTTTTCACAAACCTAGCAACACCAAATGTTATTATCGTAAACCAGAATTACGATAAAAATGTAAACTAAACAAAAATTTAAATTCTCGGCAGCGACCATTACAAAATGGTTATAGTATACGAATAGTCTTATTTATTTTGTCTATAGTATTGCTTATGTGGCCACTAAATATCAGCTTTTTGTCTAAACTTATTCCTAAATATTTATTTATTATGCCGTTCAGTTCAAGATCTGTAGTAGTAGAAAACATGGCTTTCGTTTTTTGGAAAAAATTATGCTTTGGTTTTATTAGCATTAAGCTTTGTTTTCCAACTAAAGAAGTAGTCAGAAATGGAATTCAGAGAGTGTTGCAAACATGTGTGAATATTTCTATAGTGTGTACCAGAAGAGTAGAGGGCAATATCATCAGCAAAGATTAATGCATCGCATGGTGTAGTCCTGGGGAAATCGAAGGTGTAAGTATTATAGAGAATAGGCCCGAGGACAGATCCCTGAGGGACTCCAGCGCAAATGGATTTTTTGTTAGACATTGTTTCGTTCATATACATATAGAGGAATTGTCTGTCGGTCAGAAAGCTTCTTATAATATGGGTTATGTATGTTGGGGTGTTACATGCAATTAGTTTGTGGATAAGACCATCGTGCCACACCGTGTCAAAAGCAGCTTCAACATCCAATGTTAACAATCCGACGGACTGTTTTTCAGCGAGCTTTGCTTTAACGAAGTTTGTCAATTAGTCCAGAGGAAAGATACAATTATAGTGCTCTCTGAAACCATATTGCATTGGTGGTAGAATGTTGTTTTCTTCAAGATGGGAGTTAAGTTTGATCTTGATCAAGCGTTCGAATATCTTTGATAAGCCACACAGGAGACTAATCGGACGATAGCTCAAGGGAGAATTTAGGGGCTTACCTGGCTTTCCAATTGGTATGATTTTGGCAGTTTTCCAAGCGAGAGAAAATTATCCGATTTTTAAGCAATTATTATAAAGCAATGTTACAAATTCTAGTGCACTTGCTGGCAGATTTTTAAGACAAATATTGGGTATTTGGTCAAACCCGGGCGATTTTTTGTTTTTGAGAGACTTGATGATAGAGCGGACTTCACTAGTTGAAAAGGGGGACCCATTGGTGAAATTACCTTGAGCCGCAAGTTCGGAAAGTGAGTTTTGCACTAACATTTTGGTAGCACTGTTAGAGTAAGTATTTGTTATGTAATGCTTGGACTCAAACGTGTCGGCAAGGATATTTGCTTTTTCTAGACTAGTGGTATAACTCTTATCTTCATGGTTGATGCAGGAAATGTATGGCTTCTTGTTTTTGATTATATTTGTGAGTTTCCAAAAAGGTGTTGAGTTATTGTCCAGCTTAGATAGTTTTTGCCTCCCGACAGTATTATTGTTATTAAGTAGTTCTTGGTTCATAACTCTATTTAGATGGTTAGTTCTAGCTTTATAGATTGGCAGTCTTGTTCTAATCCATTGCCTCTGAGCAGCGTTTCTAGTTACAATGATATCTGCTATTCTAGCTGGAAGTTTTCGTGTTTGTAGCTTAACTTGTTTCGTCTAGTGCAATTCTGTATTGCTTCTTTTGTGAATACACACACACTTACAGACTAACATAGTGGACTTCTTTAATAAGAGAATGAACTGCCGAATGATGAACCCAAATTCAAAAAGTAAACCCAAATTCAATAATATATTATTTTTGTTCAAGAAAACGTTCTCATAGCAATAATACAAGTACAAACACCCCAACAAAAATGTGTTAACACACCTCAAGTGAGTTCCAACACTCATTGATTTTTTATATATACATACGCTTGTTCTACGCACAAGAAGTGCATGTCCATTATATTACGTATAGTTACGCAAAACATACATATTATAACCACATAACCTCCTACTTCACATATTACAACGACAATAATGCTACAATAAAACCTACTGCTACATACTACACACAAACCAATCCAGCGTCAGCATTATTTGTCTTTTGGAACCACTCCTGTACAAACACATACTCTTATCAATTCCAACATTCTCTACTCCGTCCTACAACTAAACAAAAAATGTAAACGGAAAGGATCGATCGTTGAAAGTCAATCTCCATGACGGATATTGAACAAAATCAATTAAATCCTAACTTCTGGTGTCAAAGCATAATAAGGGTCCCGTTATAACGAGAACCATACATTTTTTTAGCACTTTGTTCCGGACTTAAGTTATTATATTATAAAATTAAAGATAACAATAAATTTGCTATGATTACTGGAAAGTTTTTTGATAATATTTTAATTCTTCAACTCCAGCCGACTCGTTCGGCCAGGTTAAACAGCTAGAGGCAGATAGCTGTCCGCCCTATCCTAGAGTACTGCTCTTGTATATGGAGCCCCCAGAATAGAAATAACCAGGATCGTATAGAATCTGCTCAGAAGCAGTTTCTGCATTTTGCCTTACGAGGCTTAAATTGGGATAGTAACCTTCGCTTGCCTTCATAGTCCAGTAGTCTTCTTCTCCTTAACCTCCCGTCGTTAAAAAACAACCGTAGGATAGTCCTTGGTGTTGCCTTCCTGCAGTTGATTACTGGTGATATAGATTCTTCTTTTCTTTTAGGTCATCTCCATTTCTCTATTCCTTCCAGACCTACTAGAAACTTTCGCCCGTTATTTTTGAAAACCTGCACAACAGATTACGCTATGCACAGTCTATTTCGGGTTTTATGCGTCCAATATAATAGCCTATACCATGTGTTCTCTCATGAGACCTCTCTCTCCTTAATCAAATTATTGCTTTCAGTTCATCTTTGGGAAGTTAATAACCGCGCTCAGCTATGAAACGGGTCTTAGCTTGCTGGACTGGCTAAACTCTTTTGCTCTATCGGGTCACATATATATATATAATTAAATCGTTGGAGTCGCGTTTATTAAAAAAAATATAAAATATCTTAATTGAACGCGTCTTTACAGTTAAACATGTAAAATAGAACTCAACTTATGCTAGCGTTTTGATTTTTGAAGAAACCTCGTTTTGCGACTTATTCCTTTGTTTAAATTATTTGTGCTCAACTCTCTGGAGTGGATTTATTCTGAGGAGTCGTAAACTGGGGTTTCGCTCAAGGATCAAATTACATTGGACTTTGCTCATCTAATTCTTAAAGTGGCGTGATCGATTTTATTGGCTTTGTTTTTCGGGTGGCGTGATCGATTTTAATAGCTTTGTTATTTTTTAGGGTGCATAGTTTTACTGTTGTTTATTCTGTTCGCCGGATGTATGTGCTTATGCTGAGTGTGACTTAATTATCTATAGTTCTATTACAAGAAGCCAAAATCATAAATGAGCGTGCTTAAGATACATAAGTTTACTCAAGTAGACAATGCTTGTGCATTGTTCTTGTTATTTTGTGTGCGTGGAGGTTGGCATAGAAGTTCTGCAAGAACTGAATATGTCACTATATATATATTATATATTTTATTTATTTATTTATTTATTTTTTTAAAAACTCTTATTTTAGTTTTTGCGTTTAAGTTTTTCTTTTCTATTTTCTACTAACATCTCTGTTTTAAGTGTCTATAATGTCACTGACAGTTTTGGCTATGGAAAGGGGCATATCTGGCCGGACTGGCAAATAAAACACCCCCATCGGTCGGTAATGTTACTAGACATTTTTGTTCCCTGCTTAGGCTTTTTACTTCTTCTATTTTATTGTAACTTATTTTTTATAAGTTGGCTCTGGATTTGTCAACAACTTTCAATAATAAAAAAAAAATAAATAAAAGTATCCCAAAAAAGATCTGTCTCAAAACCTTGGATGTCACGCCCATCCCACTGTCCGCCTTGTAAAACTTTAAATCTCCCTATCTTTCACAGTTTTTGAGCTAGAGCAACCCAAATTTGTGACATTGTAGCTGGCAATGGCTCCCAAGATTTGCATAAAATTATTTTTGAACGCAGCGCCCATCTCTTCCACCCCCGTACTCTTTTTTTTTTGCAAGCAGACTTCCTTCCAACCGATATTTTTGTGGTATCAGAGATACCGTCGTTGGTTTCTATGATGTTTTTGACTTGACAACGTCTTATAATTCGATAGAGCCGGCTGCACGCACGAAAAAACATGTCTAATGCGGCGTTACCTCGCTGTGAGGCGTTCCATGAAAGGCTTGAAGTGCAAGCGAGAGCGCGGAACGAGCGAAAGAGAAGCACAATCGGCCTTTGCGTTCAGCAGCGTTTGACATCCGTCACTCTCCTACTTGAGTGAGCGATGCGTCTGCGTGGACAGCTGCTATACTATAGTTGTTGTCACGTTCAACTATCGTCAGTAAACCGACTTTACAGACAACCATTTTTATTTCGTTGCGGACGATTTACGAGTATCTCCGTTCAGCACATAAAAACACATAAAAAAAACCTTTTTCTTTGTGTGAATGAGATTTGACTAAAATTAAAGAAAAATTTCTTACGCACAAAATTGAGACACAGTGTTGTTTGGGTGTTTGTTACAAAGCTTAACCTAATTCAACTTACCGGCATTATGTTGTAGTTCACTTTTTACTTCAATTTATTACGCGCAACTAGTATTGTTCAGCAAAACTCGTATATAAATAAGTTTGTATTAAAATGTATTCGATTTTTACTGCCCGAGCGCAAAATGTTTACGCATCGAAAACATTAAAATAGCAAAAAAGCGCGTACATTAGAGCTGCAAAAACATCGATGTCAACATTGATTATTGTTATTATTATTTTCAACATCGATGTTTCATTGTATAGTGAAGCTTCAAATTGCGAGTGTATAATTTAATATAAATAGTTTATTTTGTTACATAAATTCGTGGCCATCAGCCGATTGGAGCAACAAGGGGATAAAGCGTACTGACATCACACGTCCATGCATACTGACAATTTGTGTGTACGTTGATGCCGTGCGCTCCGTCCTTGCGGCTCACAATTGGTAGTGCGACTATCCTCTCCACGCGAGGGCGGCTGGAAGCAGATCCTTGGTACGGTCATGTCTCTGCCAAGGGTGCTGACCAATTGTAGTCGGGCGAGAGAAGAAAACTCTATAAAATTAACCTAATCCAAGGTGGAACAGCATTGTGCCGAGGGATTCGTGGCCGAGGGGGTGCTCGGTCTCTACTTTGCGAACTCTGGATACCTGCCGACCTCCAGTTTAAATTAGGCTTCCCGCGATACACGGGCAATGTCGCGGGTGACCATCCTTCCCGTCTACTCGTGGGATTCAAACATGAACTTTCAAATTGACAAAAACAAAAACACAGTGACCGGGACACTCTCAAACCCGGGGGGACAAGCCAATCCCTCTGTCGGTGGAAACACCCCCACGTCTGGTAAGCCAGCAGACGTCCGCAATCCCACCAGCGGCATAAGTGGAAAACGGGCAAGCCAGCCGTCATCCCACTTCGGTGGTCTGCCCAGCACCGCTCCTAGTGCAAGTGGTGTGCAACCAAAGGTTGCCAACTCGGCACCCAGGACGGTAGCGCCAACGGGCAACACCACAAAGTCCGTTGCTCCTGAGGGAGTCAAAGCGTCCTTCCAGGACAGTAGGCGCGCAGCCGATATTCTCGGAAAAAGTCTGTCCGCTCAGCCCGCATCACCGGATGAGGTCCGACTAGTGGAGTGGGCCAGAAAAATCATCCCGAATTCCAAGCCAGCCCCTCCTGCGTCCTCTGCCAAGTCCAAGCAGAAACGCCAGCGGTCCGTTGAGGATTCGGCCCCGCAAGCAAAGCGGATTAGACCTCCTCCATCTCGTCCGCAGCCGTTGACGAAATCTTTCGCCGAAGCCACCAGGGAGAAGATTGTCATTGGAGTCCTTGACAGGGGCCACAATGAGGGTCATATCCCCAGGAATCGGTGGGGGATTATCGAAAATGAGCTGCAGGACAGATTCGTCGACCTCTTGACAGAATTCATGGGTCCCCCCCCCCCCCACCCCCCCCCCCGTTGCTCTGATGCAGGCTGGCATCAGGGCAACATTAAAGCAATAGCTTGTGAGGATGAGCGATCTGCCGGGCTGTATAAGAAGGCGGTTGCAATGCTGGGACAGATCTACCCTGGCGCGAAACTGGAGGCGGTGGACTGGAAGGATGTGCCCAGTAGACCTCGCGCCAGGGTATGGGTTTCTGCCAAGCCCGAGGACCCCGAAAAGGTCCTGAAAATCTTCCAGTTGAGCAATCCCACGCTTGACACAGCTGATTGGAGGGTCGCCAAAGTCGACGAGCCAGAAGGCAACTCGAGGCAGGTGATCCTCATAATCAACGAGAGATCGGCGGAGGCACTAGCGGGTTCGGATGGCGCGGCTTACTACGGCTTCAAAACCGTAGCTATCCGCGTCTATAAAACCGACACCAACAAGCTCTCGGCAGCAGACGAGGCGCTCCCTGATAAACCGGTTGACACTACAGACAATTGTGTCAACCGGCCTGTAGCAGTGGGTACCACAGACAATGGTGTCCCCCGTCAAGACCTTGGTACGGAGTCGGCAGATGGGAAGGAGGCCGGCTACCACTCAGAGGGCTCTGAATTGGCCCATGACATGGCCAAGCTAGCGAGCTTCCGTGAAGAGTCCCTTGACTTGGATGACACGGACGAGGAAGCGAACAGGACAGTGGTGGAGCGTCGGCCTGAAGATGTCACTAAGACTTCTTCAGATTAACCTCCACCACTGCAAAGCGGCGGCGGCCGCTCTGCTGCTCCGCATAAGCCAATGTGGAGCAGACGTTGTCCTCATCCAGGAACCTTGGGTCTGTGGTGGCAAGGTGACTGGACTGGGGACCAAAGACTATAAGCTAATAGTAGCCGAAAATAAAGGTAAAATTCGCACCTGCATTCTAGCAAAAAAACACCTAAATATATTTTTGCTCCCTAACTACAGCGATGGAGACAACACAGCTGTCTGCCTGGAGTTGAAGGCTGGGAATGTGAGAGCTAGCTCAACATACTTGGCCCATGACCACCAAGGGCCATTCCCACATCCACTCCTGCAAGGGTTGGTGACCGACAGCGAAACCACGCACACCGACCTCATAATTGGGTGTGACGCCAACGCCCATCATCATCAGTGGGGAAGCACTGACACAAATGAACGGGGTGAGTTGCTTTTTAACTACATTCTGTCCACTAACCTCATGATTTGTAATACGGGCAACGACCCAACCTTCATTACAAAGAACAGGGAAGAAGTACTAGATATTACGCTAGTCTCAACCTCCCTCTGTAGCAAACTAACAAGATGGAGAGTGCTAGACGAGCACTCCTTCTCAGACCATAGATATATCGAAATAGTCTTTTCGTTCGACGTACCCAAGCCCAAATGGCACCAGAATGTTAGACGTACAAACTGGTCCACTTTCAAAAATCACTTAAACACTCTCGTCCCTGAGTCCCCCCCACTGGGAAACCCCACTACTGAAACCACAGACCTTCTTATAAAAAAGCTTACGGAGGCATGCGAGTCCGCCCTAAACGAGTCGTGCCCTCGTAGCAAACCCAGAGGTAAGACTAAGCCACCATGGTGGTCTCCCCAACTGGGTGAGCTGCGTAAGACATCACGCAAGCTTTTTAATAAAGCTAGGTCTCTCGGAGATGACCAGTCATGGAGTCTCTACAAAACCAGCCTCGCCTCCTATAAGAAGGCACTCAGACAAGCTAAACGCTCCTCATGGCAGACATTCTGCTCTAATATCGAAAGTACCACAGAGGCCGCAAGGCTCAGAAAAAATCTTTCTCAAACCACCCCATCGGTAGGTTTTCTTAAAAAACCAGATGGCTCATGGATTTCGTCCAGCTCTGAGTCCTTGGAACTCTTGATGGAAACTCATTTTCCGGGCTGCTCAGCAGTAGCAATCCCACAGACAAACACAGGGGTTCATATGGATAGACCTTCCACAAACTTCCTGACTAAAGAATTAATCTCATGGGCTATCAACAGCTTCATGCCCATCAAATCCCCAGGGCCAGACGGCATCTTTCCAGCCCAACTGCAGCATGCAGGTGAGACTGCCTTAAACTGGCTCCTACAAATTTTCACTGGAGTCTGGACGACGGGACTCATCCCAACGCCCTGGCTTGAATCCAAAGTCGTCTTCATTCCAAAGGCGGGCAAAGCCTCCCACTCAACTCCCAAGGACTTTCGTCCAATGAGCCTAACATCCTTTCTACTCAAGACCTTTGAAAGGGTGCTTGGCCTTCACTTAAGGAATTCGATACCGACACATCAATTCTCCCGTGCGCAACATGCGTATCAAAAAGGCAAATCCACGGAAACAGCACTTCATGCTGTAATCTCCACAGTGGAAAAATCGCTTCACCAGAAGGATTATTCTCTAGTCGCCTTCCTTGACATAGAGGGTGCTTTCAACAACGTCAACCCAGAAGCAATCACAGAGGCGCTAACGGGTTTGGGTGTCGGGCTCCGTGCTGTGCATCTGATCGATCAACTGCTAAGACGCAGGATCGTCAGGTCAACTCTCGGTTCCACGACAATCTCCAGGTCCGTCTGCAGAGGCACCCCTCAAGGTGGAGTTCTCTCTCCTCTCCTTTGGAACGTGGCAGTTAATTCTCTGCTGCGCTCCATTGAGGGAGGTGGCTGCAGGGTGATTGCCTATGCGGATGACGTTGCGATTGTCTTCTCGGGAAAATTCCCCCAAACCCTGTGCGAACGCATGACCGTAGTGCTTCGCACTCTGTCCACTTGGGCAAAGAAAAACGGACTCGGACTGAACCCAGCGAAGACTGATCTTGTCCTCTTTACTAGGAAATATAAAATCCCGAATCTTAGGCCGCCCACCCGTGACGGGGTGGAACTAACCTTCAGCAAATCAGCCAAATACTTAGGGCTCACTTTAGACAGCAAACTGGACTGGAATCTTAACACCGAAGAGCGTGTTAGGAAAGCCCTAGTTGCTCTTTACACGTGCAGAAAGTCGATCGGACTGAAATGGGGCATGGCCCCCCAAATAACTCTGTGGCTGTACACGGCCATCATTCGGCCAATCCTACTGGACGGAGTATCAGTATGGTGGCCAACACTCTCAAAGAAACAGTCAGTTCGCTTGCTAGGCAAGGTGCAGCGCGCTGCAGGACTGACCGCCACTGGAGCCCTCAGAACAACCCCTAACGAGGCTCTCGATAATATACTCAATCTTTTGCCTATCGACCAGATGGGCAAACTAGTAGCAACCCTCTCAGCACTTCGCATGAGAGAAACAAACCAGTGGACCGCACAGACACACGGTCACTCAAGTATTCTCAATGGAAACTCGCTTCTTTCCCCAGCAACTGACTACTGCTGCCCTCAGGAGTTTCTTAATACTTCTTTCCACTCAATTATCCCATCGAGGGAAGAGTGGAGAGAAGGGATACCAGGGCCGACAGACTCAATTAGAATTTTTAAGGACGGTTCAAAGCTAGACAACCGGGTAGGGGGAGGTGTCTTCTGCGAAGAACTGTCCATAAATAATTCCTTTAATATACCTGACCATTGCAGTGTTTTCCAGGCAGAAATCACCGCTATACAAGAAGCGCTCAAATCCTTACAAGGAATTGAACGCTCTGCAGCCAAAATCTGCATCTTTTCTGATAGCCAAGCAGCTATCAAATCACTCATCGCGATATCGTCGAACTCGATATCCGTCACAAACTGCCGCAAATCTCTGCAAGAGATGGCAGAGCAGTTCGATCTCTACCTCATATGGGTGCCCGGTCACAAAGGCATCGAGGGCAATTGTAGGGCGGATGAGCTGGCAAGACATGGTACTACCATGCCTCTCCTCTCGGATAAGGAGGGTTTGGGCATGCCCATGGCCAGCTGTAAACTTAGGATTCGCGAGCATTTCGAACGCGAAGCAAATAAAAGGTGGCAACACACCACCGGTAGATGCAATATAGCCAGACAGACATGGCCAACGCGCTGTAAAAAGCGCTCTTCAAGCCTAATCCACCTAAATAGATCAGGTTGTGCCTCCGTAGTGAGGGCTGTTACGGTGCACTCTCTAGTGGGATATCATGCAGCGAGACTACTAGCCCCTTCTTACGATTTCTGCAGAAGCTGTCGGGACGAGGAAGAGAAGGAAACAGTTTCCCATCTTTTCTGCGACTGTCCTGCACTCTGCAAAAATAGAAATCGCTTTCTCGGTTCCTATTTCCTAACAGACCTCTCAGAGATAGCGAACACCACCCCCAAGAGTATTCTCTCCTTTATTCATGCTTCGGGCTGGAACCACGCCCTCTCAAATAGTATCACACACCCTGTTCTCGGGTAGACGGAGTTGTGGACGCAGTCCATCGCGGCATCACAATGGGCCAACAATTGGCCTAAGTGAGTGGAAGGGTCTCTCACCTGCCCACTACCGCTCTAACCTAACCTAACCTACATAAATTCGTTGTTTTAATAGTTTCTTACAGCCATACGGTTCCTCTTAATAAAATGGAAACGATTTTTGCATACTTATGCGTTCCAGCTAGCTCGACAGAGTCTGAGCGAACATTCAGCAAGGCTGGAGAAATCATTTCCCAAAAACGTGCTGCACTGACGCCAAAAGCGGTCAACACGTTAGACCCCTTTTACACGATGAAGTTTTTTCATGAAGTTTTTTTTCATTCTGTTATAAAACATCTTCGCAAAGCCATCGATTGTTTTATTTGTTAACATATAATTGATTTAAGGAGTAACAAGTAAACAAAATGGATTCAGTGAACATTTCTACTAATAATTTCTTAACCAAAACAATGTATTTACTATTGGCGCTAATATTTGCTTGTGCGATATTTCGTATCGATGACTTTATTTTTCACATCAAACACTGTGCAACCTGTTTTTACATGCAATTGGAATAAGGCAAAGCAAGAAAAATAAATCATTGCTACACAAGTCATGAAGCATTGCTTGCAGCTGTAAACCCTCTACACCCTTTACCTACAAACGAATGCTTCAAACGCAAAAACTTCATCGTGTAAAAGGGGTCTTACTACTTAAATAAAAATAAAAAATAAAAAAAAATAAAATCAATTGATCACTCATAGATCTTGTATCTAGATCTAGAAAGATCTAGATGTTATTAGTTTTAAGTTGGGGGCTAAGGCTCTGTTAGTGAAGCGTGTGTGCCTGCCAGCGCGCCAAGCTGACTCAGTCAGTGGGAGTTGGCAGTCACATGCCGACTACTGAGGACCGACCATACGCGGTGAAGAGCCACATCCTCATCGAGGTGCCCCTGCTCTAGACGAAATATGGCGGATCTAAAGAGGACAACTCGAGAAAAACCGGTAATCACCGGTGTTACCGTACCGTACCCCTGTGATGAATGGCACTACGTTAGTGTGTCTTTTAACGGTGGCTTCCGGATACCTGGCACCTCCGGTCGTAAAAGTGCCCGATCTGGGGTATGAGGCTCTGCCCCGGGGGATACTTCCTTCCTCACTACTTGTGGGACCTATCTATGGAATATAAACGAAAATACCCCCCAAGAAGCAGGGTGCTCAAGCAGCCCCAAATCGAGTAACATCGAACCTATGCGGGAACCCGTAGAAGCTATGGAAATCTGCTCACAAAGCTCTGGCATCAACACCATCACTAAAGAAGAGGAAGAAACCCTTCTCGCCTCTCCCAAGGCTAAAGGACCAAAGCGGATCGCACTATCTGGCACCGCAAGGAAGAGGTAGCGCAGGCCCCTTGCGAACCGCATACCCATGGATGAGGCCAAAAGGCTCGCTCAGAAGCCTATGGACCATCCTAAGGCAGTGCCCAGCATGAGTGGTGCTACCAACAAGCGAGGTAGACGACCCCAGAAGAGGCGTCGACTAAGAGGGCCATGATCAAAACCGCGGCACCTAGTGCCCTGACGAAGGGTGTTCCTGCAAGCGTATTGCTTGCTCCATAGCCGCAGCTGCGGCTGGGAGAGCAACACAGGAGCAGTCACGCCAATTCAGTGTCATGGCCTCCTATAGTGACGTTGCCAGCTCGGCGAAGATGGCGATACTCACTGCCGACTACCCCAGAAATCTTTTCATGACGGAGAAGCTCAACAGCTTCCAGTCCGCCATCTTGTCGAGGGTGATGGCTCTGAGACACGGCTCTGTGAAGCCGCTGTTCTCTGGCTGCACTTTCCGACCAGGGTGGATGGCCATAACGTGCGGGAATGCGGATACAGTCGAGTGGCTGAGCACAGAGGTGCCCAAGCTCCGGCTGTGGAAGGACGCATACATCAAGGTAGTCCCTGAGGCAGAGGCTCCACTTGCCGCCGTTTTCATTAGCTACTTTCCGCTTCCTAATGCGGATATGAAGACGGATGAGATTTTGAAACTCGTCGAGGGCCAAAACAGCGGCCTGCGCGTGGGAGACTGGCGAGTCTTTCACCGCGAGATGAGACAAAATATGGCCATCATTATTATAGCGCTGGACCCAGTCTCGGCCAACCGGCTAAAGTCGCTGGAGTATCAGCTCAATTTTGCGTGGGGCACGGCTACACTCAAGTCAAAGGCCAGCACTCAGCCGAAGGAACAGGCGGTGGCTCCTGCTCTCGCAGCGGAGAAGTTTCTGCTCCAAGGCCATCACACCGGACACGGCTGCAACAACGCCACAGGGTGCCGCTGAGGTGACTCATGCAACTCCTGGGCTGCCTGCGGCCAACAGCACAGTCCGGACACCTAGCGGAAGTTTGGCTAGTGCCCCAGAGCCCGCAGCACCGCGGAAAATTCTGCGCCCTCCCTTCTACGGGCGCATCACGCGCGGAACCGGGCGCGTGAACAAAGGTGTGAGGCGCACACCTGAGGAAGAAGCCCTTCTGCGCACCAACCGAGGCCGGAAGATGGCGGCCAGGCGCCGCAAGAGGGCGGACTAATGTCCTATCCCTCTCCTCCCACTCTCCCCAACACCCGGAGACACCTCAGATGTCTCCAAGCAAACCTCCATCACGCAGAGTCCGCATCTGACGTCCTTTGTGAGAGGTTTGCTACAATGGACATAGCATTTATCCAGAAGCCATGGATAAATGCCATGGATAAATGGCTCGCCTAAGAGCGGCGATGTTGATTAACAAAAATTTGACATATGTTCCCCTATCACAGTTTATCACTGAGGACCTGGTGGCAGTTTGGGTTAAAATACCCACTGCCCATGGCGAACAGTAGGCAGTGCTGGCCTCCGCTTATCTGCCCGACGTTGTGCCTACGGCGGCTACCTGTACTCTGGTAGAGCACTGCCAGAGGAACCGGCTCCGATGGATAATCGCTTGCGATGCCAATGCGCATCACACGGTCTGGGGGAGCAGTGACATCAACAAAAGAGGTGAGTACCTCTTATAAGTAATAACGTAGGTTTACTAAATCGAGGCAGCGAGCTTTCATTTATCAATGCAATTAGAGAGGAAGTCCTCGTCTTAACTCTCGGTAGTCTAAACATATTGTCCGTTGTCTCAATTTCGCACGTTGCGAGTGAGATCACTATGTAAGATCACCAACACATTAGATTTGATATAGGATGCGCCTTGCAATGTAGCCTGGTTACTAGAAATCCCAAAAACACCAACTGGGATCTTTTCTGTTTTGAACTTGAGCAATCCAGAGACTTCTCCACCCGTCCGATAATATCCATAGACGAGCTAGAGGGTGAGGCTACTGTGCTTCATACGAACATTGAATCGGCACATCACGTCAGCTGCGAACAAAAAGTTCGTAAGATCAGAAGGGCTGTTCCCTGGTGGAGTAAAAGCCTTGACAATCTTTAAAAGGCTGCGCGAAGGCTCTTCAATAAAGCAAAGAGTGGGAAAACCACATGGGATTAATAAAAATCTGCTTTAACGCTCTACAATAAAGAGCTGAGAAGGTCAATACGGGCTACGTGGCGCCAACACTGCGGGCAGATTTCAACTCCCCCGGAAGCTGTCGGGCAACAAAAAGCCCTCTCCAAGGACCACTCAAACGGCATCTGTACGTTGAAAAAGCCAGATGAAACAAACACAAACAACCCAAAGAAAACGAGCAGTCTACTCCTGGCTACTCACTTTCTTGGGTGCGTGGCTGTGGAGCAACCCATCTCAGAGAGTGAGGCACCAACCTACCTCTCTGGAATTGGAGAGTGCCCACACCAGCGCGTGTCTATGGTGGCAGACTCCAATGGAGCTGAGGGAAGGGAACCCCCTATTGCTCAGAACGTGTTGGAAACATGCCCTATAGACTGTTTCATCAAAATAGCGTACTATGGGCTATACAGAGGTTCAGTCCATACAAATCCCCTGGACCAGATGGAATTTATCCATGCTTGTTGCAGCAGGGACTGCACCAACTCGCACTCCCCCTGGTCCGTTTATTCCGAGCTAGTCTCTTGTTTGGCGCATACTAAGCAAATGGGCTAAAGTGAAAGTTGTGTTTATTCCTAAGGTAGGGAAGAATGATTCCCAATTGCCTAAGTCCTATAGACCGATTAGTCTTAGTTCCATCTTCCTTAAAACTATGGAGAAGATAATTGACCAGCACATCAGGGAGGTGAATCTCAAGCATTTTCCCCTACATAAGTACCAAAATGCGTAACAAGCTGGTAAGTCAACTTAGACTGCCATTCACTGCCTTACAACAACCATTCAAAAGGCCATTGGCACTCAACAAATAGCACTAGGTGCCATTTTAGACATCTCAGGAGCTTTTGAACACGCCTTATGAGGCTATCCGTGCCTCTCTTGTACGAAAAAATGTCTCCACACCCATTATTAGGTGGATTCTGGAAATGCTTAAATCCAGAATCATAACTTTAGACCTTGGAGGAACCATGACCTCAATCACAGCCACAAGGGGTGCCCTCAAGAGGGAGTACTCTCTCCTCTCTTGTGGACTCTGGTCATCGACGAGCTACTCTATAAGCTCAACAACTTAGGGTTCTGCACTCAGGGCTACGCTGATGATCTAGTCATCTATATAGTGGGACCATCTCGGACCGCATGCAGCAAGCCCTTAATATAGCGAGCAAATGGTGTTAGGACAAAGGATTGTCCATAAACCCGTCTAAAACTGTTTTAGTTCCATTTACCAGCAAAAGGTCTCTTTCTCTTACAAGACCATCCCTAAATGAATCCACCATTGACTTTTCGGCTGAAGCCAACTACTTAGGAGTTACACTCGACTCCAAGCTCAACTGAAATTTACACATTGGAAAGACCATAAATAAAGCCACTCGAGCATACTTCGCTTGCAACAGGCTTTTCGGTGGAACATGGTACCTAAGTCCCAAAATGATCTACTGGTCTTTTAACACTGTGGTAAAACCGATCCTAACCTATGCATCTCTTGCTTGGTGGGCGAAATCTACAAAGAAGACAGCTGAGTCTGCACTTACCAAAGTACAACGACTGGTCTGCATAGGCATCACTGGAGCTATCCGGACATGTCCCACTGCAGCACTTGGAGTCATAACTGGCATACCCCCTCTACCCATCACCCTGAAAAAGGAGGCCTGCCTGGTGGCACTTCGCCTGCAAAACATCACCAATATAAAAAATTGTGATCTTACCGGGCATCTTCGGGTTCTCGAACCCCTAATAAACGAGCCTATTCTGCGCGTAGTTGACGAACAGACACCAAAACTTATTTTCCACAGAAACTTCTCTGTAGTCTTGCACACCAGACATGATTGGAAAACAAAATCAATATCTCTGCCCATAGACTAACAATAACATAGATATGAAATTAGCGCCGGTAACTTTAACACAAAAAGTTATACGCATGAAACCAGCTCGCTTGAGGGGAAACAGCACTTAACGAAAGACCTGCTTGCTTATCTACTCTGGCGGTTTGTTTACCATCAGCTGGTGGATAGAGAAGCAGAAGTAAAATTAAAGCGGCCATTATTGTTTAGGGTTTTTGTTTTGATTGAAAAGTGTGCGAAGCGCAAGGCATAATTAATTGTTGCCGCGCTTCAGTTCTCTTGTTGTTGTCACAAAATTTGAAATCGACAATTTTAGACTTTTGCTTCAATCTGCCTGCTGCTGCTCAATAAGAAAGGGTGGTATAGACTTCATATGAACTTTGTGCAATTAAATAGCTTAACGTTAGATACTTTAATATTATTTAAATTTAACATTTTCATTTGTATTTAGTCAATAAAAGAGGGCACTCAGAACAAATAAAGCAAGTTGTATATATATAAATAAACTAACACTTATCTTTATATTAATATACTGAAAATAAGCTATCTGTATATTAAAGTTGTGTATTTTAATTTTATTGACAATAATTGAATATTAGGACAAGGGGTATTTTTACTTTGCGCAGTTTGTGCGTCTCATATATGTACGACCAGCCAGCACTTTGCTTGCTTTGTTTCAGTTTTGCTTTGCGTTCAGCGGCCTGTGCATTAAAGAAGAGGCGGCGGGCCAGCGGAGAGCAAGAACGGTGAAAATGTGTTAGTATGCGTATGCATGTGCGTTTGCTCATTCTTGCTGGGCCTGCTTGTTGGTTTTTGTTAGTTTTTTTTTTTACTTTTTTATATATATATATTTATGTTGTATAGTAAGCTAATTAAAAATTGAAATTTGTAAACAAGTACATATTAAAAAGTGTATTCAAAAAAAAAAAAAAAAAAAAATTTATATATTTTTCATAGAAAAAAAAAAGCATTTTGACTATTGAACTTGGGTGGGTGACTTTCGTCGTAGGTGCGAAGAACTTAAGCAACTGTGCCACGATCACCTGAATATTGCATGAATTGAGCTATTAATGCAATCATATTGTTTTCTCTTGTGGTAAGTGAATAAAAAGGATGGAAATAGAGAGAATTTGAAAATACAATCAAGTTATTGCAATTTTGGCGGTTCTTTTACATTTGTGCTGATGCTTCGAACGATTTGGTCGAGTTTAATTAAGCTATTATCATTTGAAAAACAATAGAGATATAAAATAATTATTTAACATATTATTAAAATGAAGACAATTAAAAAAACAAACCCTTTTAAGTGTTTAGTGAAAAGCTGCGTTGGTGGCAACCAACTTTTTCGTGTGCCGTATGGTGAGGAGAAAAAGTGGTGTGAGAATCTGAATATTCAGATATCTCAATTAAATTCTCGATGTCGGGTGTGTAACCTGCATTTCGAGAAGGTGTGCTTAATGCATAAAAAAATTAAAGCTGGTCCTTGGTAAGTGTGTACATGTGTGTGTGTTTATTTTTAGTTATTTCAGCGCCCTCAGCAAACGCCACATGTTCAGATTAACTGTTTATTCATGCAAAAGTTTATGCGTAACGTTTGTTGTTTTACCGCATATTTAATTTATATAATTTATTTATTAAATATTTGAAACATGTTATTATTTTCTTGATTTATAGGTCATGAAAATAAACCAAGTCATGAAAGCAATTTTAAGATTCAAGTTTCAATCAGGTACTGCTGCATTATTGACTGCAACAGCAGCAACCCCCCTTCAGTTTTACATTATTTTCCCAGCGACCCAAAAAAACGGTTAGAGTGGGTGTCAGTCTGTGACATAAAGCAGGACTTCAAAGATCACAGCCGGCTTTTTATATGTGGAAAGCATTTTCACCCTAATGACTTAAACAACCTGAGATTAAAAAGAAATGTGCACCCAATTATGAATATGCAACAAAAAAATGTCACTGATGACAATACTGATGAGGCACATGATTTAGGAGCCTGCCCAGTTGAAAACCACGATGTAGTTAACAACGATAAAGAAAACGCATTCTGCGCTCGTTTTGAGGTTTACTGTCGCAACGAGAATTTTTGGCGCAAAGCACATTTTGAGTTGCAGGCTAAATTCGACAACTTGTTAGCGGAATTTAAAGTTATAAAGAAAGAAAATGAACAATTGCAGGAAAAAATCATAGAATTTAAAAACGATTGCGAACAGCGGTGCATTAATATGTCAAACAGTTCTATAACGGTGCCAGAAAAAATAAATGAGGAGTCAAAATTTTTTGTTTCATTATTACTGAGGACATCGCACGGCAGAAAGTATAGTGAAATGGAGAAAAACCTCCTTCTGAATATTAACTACCGATCGGCTAAGGGATATCAATTTATGCGTGATGCCTTAGCTTTCAATCTACCCAGTCCAAGAACTTTGTATAACTGGGCCCCAATTAAAATGATTACACCAGGAATTAATGAAGAGGTCTGCCAAAATGTATATAAGCATGTCCAAAAAATGTCAGAGATCGAAATTGTGTGATCATATTTGATGAGATCCATGGTCGTCTTGAGCTGGAATATAATAGCACAACGGACAAAATAGATGGCTTCGTAGATATCGGTAAAGGAAACCGGGAGCTAACACTTGCAAACAGCTTTCTTTTTTTCCAGGTAAAAGGCATTATTCAGCCTTGGAAATATTCATTTTCATTTTACTGCGTCAACAAACTGGTTCGAGAGACACTCAAAAACTGTTTTGACGAAAATGTGAAAGTCTTACGGGACATGGGACTCAAAGTTAGAGGAGCTGTATGCGACCTGGGTGGTGTAAATCTTAGTCTAGTCTCTCAATACAGTAAAACGCAATACAATAGTTATATTGAGCCCAATGGAGATTAATTTTATTTTATGTACGACTATGTGCACCTATTTAAGAACATAAGGAACTGCCTTTTAGGTAACAAAATAAATACTCCGAATGGGTGTGTTGCCTGGAGTGTAATTAAAGAGCTTTATGACATCGATACCAAGAGCAGTACAACGCGGATGGTACCAAAGCTTTCAGGTAAACACATTTGTCCAAAATTAAATGAAAGAATGAGTGTAAAACTGTGCGTACAAGTTTTTTCCCGAACAGTTGGTAAGGCAATAACAGTCTGCCACCAAAATAAATTGTTCTCCTCCTCCAATATGGAAATGGCATTGGTTACAGCTGATTTTGTTGAAAAAATGAATGACGGATTTGATCTTCTGAACTGCAAGTCCTATAAGAATGGCTACAAAGAACCCTACACTATTGCTAAGAGAAGGAATTTGATAGATTTCCTAGCATATATTGAAAGCATAAAGCTGGTAGGCGTTAACAAATGCCATCGGGGCTTAATAAAAACCCTGCATAATATTTTAAAACTTACTGATGAGCTTTTAAGCGAGAATACTATCGAGTATATACATACTTCAAGATTTAATTCAGATAGTTTAGAAAATTTCTTTGCTGCTCTGCGCTCGAAAATGGGTAACAATACAAACCCCTCAGTAAGAGAAATCCAGTATATTACAGCCAGATTGCTGTCCATGAAAGTGATCACAACAGCATACCTCAAAAATACGAATTGTGAGGAAGACGACATGGACTTAGATATGAGCTGGATTCTAGATCTGGATGAACAAAATGATGAAATCCAAAGCAGCATGTCCGGAAATACAAGAATTTTAGAAGCTGGAACTGAGGACGATGCCAGTGATGATGAAGAAGTAGCATCAAGTACACCGGTAACTGTGGGTGAACTTAACTCACGCAGATACTTCGACGGGTATTTGGTAGCCAAGAAAAAGTTTGACTGTCCACATTGTGATATTGCATTTAACCAGGTTGAGAATTTTGCAGCAGACCAAACAGACAATTTGATTCATGCGAGAAATTACTCCAAGGACAAAATGTGCTTGAAAAATCCGTCAGATACACTCTTCCAAATATGCAACTTGCATTATGATACATTTGCAAAGATATTTGATTCATCGCCGCACAAGCAAAAGCTATGTCAGAGTATTATTGAAGAGTGTGTTACCCAAACAAATAAGAAGTATCCGGATTGGTTTGACGTTGGAAACAGTTGCTACAAACATCGAATGGAAATCCTGAAAAGATTGGTCATAATTTTAGCAAAAAAAAAATCTAAATGGCTATTTCAGAAGTTGCGAATGGGAATGGCCGATAAATTAATGGTCCCCTGGCAAAAAAATTAAAAATATTAGGGCATCTATAAAATTTGCATGTTATATTTTAATATACATATGGTGTTGGTGCCTGATTTTTATATTGATTATTCAAATTAATCATAGTACTATGGTGAATATACCTCAAGGGGAAACCAGCCGAAAAATGGTTAATGCGCCTCATGCAGTACCTCAATGGTGGTGTGGAAATCTGCTTGTGAATTGACCCCCTATATGAATATCTTTTAATCCTTTTATAGGCTTTCTTCCATAAAATAAAATAAATTGTAATCGATTTTAACATAATTTTTATTTATTTTTATTTACAAAATATTTTATTATCTAATATCACTAGACATTCTCGATTTTTTACTGGAAAATAAATATTATTAGTAAAAACGATAAGCCGCCGCCAGACGCAAATATTGCAAAATCAAAACAAACGCTGTGTTCTCAAATGCATACATACATACATATTTACTATAAGAAGGGTTTTTATGTATGCATGTCACCGCTCTAGCACTTTAAAGCAAAATTCACAAACAGCTATCAATAATCAAAACAAAGCAATGGTAAAAACAAATCAGAAATGGCGGGACGACGCATAGCAGCCAAAATCAAAACAAACGCAGCTGATAATTGTTTAGAGGTAAAGCAGTTTTTCGTTAAGTCAGGCGAGCTGGTTTTCATGCGTATAACTTAACAGGGCTGTAAACTGAGTTCAGCTAATTTCCAATCTATGTTAGGTTTATTAATCTATGTCTCTGCCCAGTGGATCACTAACGTGGTACACTGACGGGTCGAAACTGGAAAACGGTGACACCGGGGCTGGTATTTTCGGACCAAGGTTCAACAAGTCCATAGCCATGGGAAAGTCTCCAACCATTTTCCAAGCAGAGATGTACGCCATAGAAATCTGTGCTCGTGAATGCCTTCAAAGGAAAATTCAAGGTGTACGGACTTACATCTTCGCTGACAGTCTGGCGGCGCTCATAGCGCTGAGATCCTTCACGATCTCCTCCAGACTTGTAGAGAACTGTTTCCAGCAGCTGAACACGCTTGCCTCCAAAACATCTTAACGGTGGGCTGGGTGCCAGGGCATGAAGGCCATATAGGAAACGAGGTGGCAGACTGCCTAGCTAAACGCTGTGCGATGACACCACTAATCGGCCTGAACCCTTCTGTGGACTTCGAAATGACACAAAAAGAAACGGAGATAAGTCGCCACTCGACCGACAGTGCATGGCTGAGACAAGCCAAACAATTTCTCGTCCCCCACATGATGCGATCAAAACGCATCGCCAATTTAAAAAAAGAGCGAAATTCGCACTCTAACAGGCTACCTAACTGCAACCTAAAGTATCACCTTAAGAAATTAAAACTTTCAGAAATAGACACATGCAGATTCTGTGAGCTGGAGCTAGAAACATCAGAATATGTTCTAGTGAATGCCCCTCGCTAAGCAGACGTCGACTTCTACAACTAGTAAGTGAACTTATCCCCTCCTACAGGATTTGTGAACATAAAGACCCTACCAAAGTGCTCTCTTTTATTAGAAGCCTCGGTATAGAGGCTCTACCCTAATCCTACAGGCCGGCACAAAAGACCTAACATCTGGTCGCAGTGCAACAAGGCCCTCGTAATAATAATAATAATAATAATAATAATAATAATAATAATAATAATAATAATAATAATTATAATAATAATAATAATAATAATAATAATAATAATAATAATAATTATCTGACCATCGATGTTTTTGCAGCTCTAGTTTACACATACAAATAAAACATTTACACCAATACACTCTCATATAGCTCCCAGCAATAGTGTATTACTTTTCGAGCACTTCACTGCCCCGAAAGCAAAGATATTTACACATTAAAAATCATTTGGCTTGTAGTTTTGGACTCATGAATATTTTTTGTAAATGATAAAAGATACAAGACAATATTAATAAAATTGTGTTGCTCTACAACTATTTGACAGGTAACACTAGCTCCAACAAAACGAGTCGAAAGTTATACCGATGTGGAGTAATTTGAGTCAGTAAAGACCTGGGACGAACATTCTGCAAATAGTCAAAAATAATTGTACTTTTAGTAACATAGTAAGTATTTTGCTCCGGGCCAAGTTTTATTTATGTTATGCAAAAAAAAATATAAAAGGCAGAAAAAAGTTTTAAAAAGTGATAAACTAAATACATATACTTATGCTCGGTAAGCAGCTAAATCGATTGTCTTTCTACTTGTGAAAAGCGTCAATCTTAAAGACTGTTAGAGCTAGGGACTTCAAATTTCCAAAACATAATTCGCGATTTAATTTATCAATAGCTTTCGTTTCCATTATGTGCACCGATAATTCTTTACCGCACATTTTACGGAGATGACCAACCCATAGCTCTTTATATTCAATTATTGTTGCAACTTCTCCCAAGCATAGATTGCTGATTTCGTAAATCAACACGAAACTTTTTATACTCGTTACCGAAGGTCAAGAGTATATTGGTTTTGAAACTTGAAATTGAAATTTTCCAATTATCTTTATCTATGGGATAGTAAATTAAAGTGTCAAGATTGGGGTTCTACTATAACTGGGGGCTGGCAAATCGATAAATTCGATAGCTCAAAACCGATAAATCCACATATTTCGCACACCCTTACAGCTAGAACTACCAAATTTGGTAAGCAGATAGCTACTAGCAACTCCCAAAAAACTGCATCAAAAATATTGAAGCCACGACCACCCATTCCGCCCCCAGCCCACCCGCATTTTAAAGTAAAAAAAGCCTATATCTCCCTCAGTTTTTGAGCTATTGCCACCAAATTTGGTGCCAAGATAGGTGTTGATGACCCCCCAAAAACTGCATCAAAAGTTTGGATGCCAAGCCCACCAATACTGCCCTAGCCGCCCCCATCCGCCCCAACGCCTCGTCAAAAACGGGAATGCATGTATCTTCCAGAGTTTTGGTGCTAGAGCAACCAAATTTGGAAGGAAGATAACTGGTAACGACCCCAAAATAACTGCATCGACGTTTTGGAGTCACGCCAACCCATTCCACCCTCCTTTCCGATTCTTTTTCAACTTTGAGCTAGAGTCACCAAATTTGGTGCGAAGATAGCAATTGACATTACACAAAGATCTGCAACAAAAATTTGGATGCCACACCCACCCATTCCGCCCCAGCCTTCCTTTCGCAACTGTTACAAACTTTGAGCTAGAGTCACCAAGTTTGGTATGAAGATAGCAATTGACATGCCACAAAGATCCGCATCAAAAATTTGCATGCCATGACCACCAATACCGCCCCCAGCCACCCTTTCACAACTTATACAAATTTTGGCTAGAGTCACCAAATTTGGTGTGAAGATAGCAATTTACATTTCACATAGATCTTTATAAAAAATTTGGATGCCACACCCACCCATACCGCCCCCAGCCCCCCTTTCACCACTTTTTACAAACTTTGAGCTAGAGTCACCAAATTTGGTGTGAAGATAGCAATTGACATTCCACAAAGATCTGCATCAAAAATTTGCATGACATGACCACCAATACCGCCCCCAGCCCCCCTTTCACCACTTATACAAACTTTGGCTAGAGTCACCAAATTTGGTGTGAAGATAGCAATTTACATTCCACATAGATCTGCATAAAAAATTTGGATGCCACACCCACCCATACCGCCCCCAGCCCCCTTTCACCACTTTTAACAATTTTTGAGCTAGAGTCACCAAATTTGGTATGAAGATAGCAATTGACATGCCACAAAGATCCGCATCAAAAATTTGGATGCAACACCCACCCATTCCGGCCCAGCCCCCCTTTCCACACCTTTTCCAAATTTTGATTTAGAGTAAACAAATTTGGTATGAAGATAGCAATTGACATTTCACCAGACCTGTTAAGTAATGATTATTAAATGTAGTTATTATTAATTAGATTATTTTTGTTTAAAAGTTGAACTAATGATTAAATTGCGATTATTTTCGGTTTCACACAATTATTTAATGATTACGATTACAAATAATCAAGAATAATGGAAAATTACCATGAATTATTAAAAATAATGGAAAATAATTGAAAATAATGGAATAAAATCGTTTTAATCGTCACCAGAAGATGTTGGAGATTAGCTTTCTTAAAATATTTCGTAATTTTTTTGCACGCTTCCGTTGTCTCTGCCAGCTCCATGGTTTCAGAAAAGGCTTTTTACATAACATTGGATAAAAGATGGCTACTGCAGTTAACTCTCGTGTTGTACTCTAGAGCCTTAATAACGTTGGAGCCCCTATCAGTTATAAATTTAACTGGCTTTATGTTGTCCACACCAAACTCCAGGAAGACGCTATTCAGCTTTTTTTAGAACGTTTTGACTTGTTGTTTTTTGGAAATCCATTGATTTCATTCCAATCACAATTGAATTAAACTTGTCGTCTGCGTAGTGGAATGTGACACCCAAAAAGTTACGCTGGACGTAATGGTCTGTCAACAAATCAATTGTCGCTGATCCTCCTCCATTGCGTACAATTTCGGAAATCTCTCCTTGCATGTCCCTTTTTTTTCTTCCGCGGCCTTTTGGACATTCCTCGATACTGTTGTAGGATCCGGAATGAGGTCATCCACATCTACATCCTCGCCGTATAATGATCCGAGCTTTAGAAAAAATTTCACCATTTTTATAAAGCCAGCACCTTTCAATTAATTAATTATTAGGGCATCTATAAAATTTGCATGTTATATTTTAATATACATATGGTGTTGGTGCCTGATTTTTATATTGATTATTCAAATTAATCATAGTACTATGGTGAATATACCTCAAGGGGAAACCAGCCGAAAAATGGTTAATGCGCCTCATGCAGTACCTCAATGGTGGTGGTGAAATCTGCTTGTGAATTGACCCCCTATATGAATATCTTTTAATCCTTTTATAGGCTTTCTTCCATAAAATAAATAATTGTAATCGATTTTAACAATTTTTATTTATTTTTATTTACAAAATATTTTATTATCTAATATCACTAGACATTCTCGATTTTTTACTGGAAAATAAATATTATTAGTAAAAACGATAAGCCGCCGCCAGACGCAAATATTGCAAAATCAAAACAAACGCTGTGTTCTCAAATAAAAAATACTCCGAATGGGTGTGTTGCCTGGAGTGTAATTAAAGAGCTTTATGACATCGATACCAAGAGCAGTACAACGCGGATGGTACCAAAGCTTTCAGGTAAACACATTTGTCCAAAATTAAATGAAAGAATGAGTGTAAAACTGTGCGTACAAGTTTTTTCCCGAACAGTTGGTAAGGCAATAACAGTCTGCCACCAAAATAAATTGTTCTCCTCCTCCAATATGGAAATGGCATTGGTTACAGCTGATTTTGTTGAAAAAATGAATGACGGATTTGATCTTCTGAACTGCAAGTCCTATAAGAATGGCTACAAAGAACCCTACACTATTGCTAAGAGAAGGAATTTGATAGATTTCCTAGCATATATTGAAAGCATAAAGCTGGTAGGCGTTAACAAATGCCATCGGGGCTTAATAAAAACCCTGCATAATATTTTAAAACTTACTGATGAGCTTTTAAGCGAGAATACTATCGAGTATATACATACTTCAAGATTTAATTCAGATAGTTTAGAAAATTTCTTTGCTGCTTTGCGCTCGAAAATGGGTAACAATACAAACCCCTCAGTAAGAGAAATCCAGTATATTACAGCCAGATTGCTCAAAAATACGAATTGTGAGGAAGACGACATGGACTTAGATATGAGCTGGATTCTAGATCTGGATGAACAAAATGATGAAATCCAAAGCAGCATGTCCGGAAATACAAGAATTTTAGAAGCTGGAACTGAGGACGATGCCAGTGATGATGAAGAAGTAGCATCAAGTACACCGGTAACTGTGGGTGAACTTAACTCACGCAGATACTTCGACGGGTATTTGGTAGCCAAGAAAAAGTTTGACTGTCCACATTGTGATATTGCATTTAACCAGGTTGAGAATTTTGCAGCAGACCAAACAGACAATTTGATTCATGCGAGAAATTACTCCAAGGACAAAATGTGCTTGAAAAATCCGTCAGATACACTCTTCCAAATATGCAACTTGCATTATGATACATTTGCAAAGATATTTGATTCATCGCCGCACAAGCAAAAGCTATGTCAGAGTATTATTGAAGAGTGTGTTACCCAAACAAATAAGAAGTATCCGGATTGGTTTGACGTTGGAAACAGTTGCTACAAACATCGAATGGAAATCCTGAAAAGATTGGTCATAATTTTAGCAAAAAAAAAAATCTAAATGGCTATTTCAGAAGTTGCGAATGGGAATGGCCGATGCAATTAATGGTCCCCTGGCAAAAAAATTAAAAATATTAGGGCATCTATAAAATTTGCATGTTATATTTTAATATACATATGGTGTTGGTGCCTGATTTTTATATTGATTATTCAAATTAATCATAGTACTATGGTGAATATACCTCAAGGGGAAACCAGCCGAAAAATGGTTAATGCGCCTCATGCAGTACCTCAATGGTGGTGTGGAAATCTGCTTGTGAATTGACCCCCTATATGAATATCTTTTAATCCTTTTATAGGCTTTCTTCCATAAAATAAAATAAATTGTAATCGATTTTAACATAATTTTTATTTATTTTTATTTACAAAATATTTTATTATCTAATATCACTAGACATTCTCGATTTTTTACTGGAAAATAAATATTATTAGTAAAAACGATAAGCCGCCGCCAGACGCAAATATTGCAAAATCAAAACAAACGCTGTGTTCTCAAATGCATACATACATACATATTTACTATAAGAAGTGTTTTTATGTATGCATGTCACCGCTCTAGCACTTTAAAGCAAAATTCACAAACAGCTATCAATAATCAAAACAAAGCAATGGTAAAAACAAATCAGAAATGGCGGGACGACGCATAGCAGCCAAAATCAAAACAAACGCAGCTGATAATTGTTTAGAGGTAAAGCAGTTTTTCGTTAAGTCAGGCGAGCTGGTTTTCATGCGTATAACTTAACAGGGCTGTAAACTGAGTTCAGCTAATTTCCAATCTATGTTAGGTTTATTAATCTATGTCTCTGCCCAGTGGATCACTAACGTGGTACACTGACGGGTCGAAACTGGAAAACGGTGACACCGGGCTGGTATTTTCGGACCAAGGTTCAACAAGTCCATAGCCATGGGAAAGTCTCCAACCATTTTCCAAGCAGAGATGTACGCCATAGAAATCTGTGCTCGTGAATGCCTTCAAAGGAAAATTCAAGGTGTACGGACTTACATCTTCTCTGACAGTCTGGCGGCGCTCATAGCGCTGAGATCCTTCACGATCTCCTCCAGACTTGTAGAGAACTGTTTCCAGCAGCTGAACACGCTTGCCTCCAAAACATCTTAACGGTGGGCTGGGTGCCAGGGCATGAAGGCCATATAGGAAACGAGGTGGCAGACTGCCTAGCTAAACGCTGTGCGATGACACCACTAATCGGCCTGAACCCTTCTGTGGACTTCGAAATGACACAAAAAGAAACGGAGATAAGTCGCCACTCGACCGACAGTGCATGGCTGAGACAAGCCAAACAATTTCTCGTCCCCCACATGATGCGATCAAAACGCATCGCCAATTTAAAAAAAGAGCGAAATTCGCACTCTAACAGGCTACCTAACTGCAACCTAAAGTATCACCTTAAGAAATTAAAACTTTCAGAAATAGACACATGCAGATTCTGTGAGCTGGAGCTAGAAACATCAGAATATGTTCTAGTGAATGCCCCTCGCTAAGCAGACGTCGACTTCTACAACTAGTAAGTGAACTTATCCCCTCCTACAGGATTTGTGAACATAAAGACCCTACCAAAGTGCTCTCTTTATTAGAAGCCTCGGTATAGAGGCTCTACCCTAATCCTACAGGCCGGCACAAAAGACCTAACATCTGGTCGCAGTGCAACAAGGCCCTCGTAATAATAATAATAATAATAATAATGATAATAATAATAATAATAATAATAATAATAATAATAATAATAATAATAATAATAATAATAATAATAATAATAATAATAATAATAATAATAATAATAATAATAATAATAATAATAATAATAATAATAATAATAATATTCTGACCATCGATGTTTTTGCAGCTCTAGTTTACACATACAAATAAAACATTTACACCAATACACTCTCATATAGCTCCCAGCAATAGTGTATTACTTTTCGAGCACTTCACTGCCCCGAAAGCAAAGATATTTACACATTAAAAATCATTTGGCTTGTAGTTTTGGACTCATGAATATTTTTTGTAAATGATAAAAGATACAAGACAATATTAATAAAATTGTGTTGCTCTACAACTATTTGACAGGTAACACTAGCTCCAACAAAACGAGTCGAAAGTTATACCGATGTGGAGTAATTTGAGTCAGTAAAGACCTGGGACGAACATTCTGCAAATAGTCAAAAATAATTGTACTTTTAGTAACATAGTAAGTATTTTGCTCCGGGCCAAGTTTTATTTATGTTATGCAAAAAAAATATAAAAGGCAGAAAAAAGTTTTAAAAAGTGATAAACTAAATACATATACTTATGCTCGGTAAGCAGCTAAATCGATTGTCTTTCTACTTGTGAAAAGCGTCAATCTTAAAGACTGTTAGAGCTAGGGACTTCAAATTCCAAAACATAATTCGCGATTTAATTTATCAATAGCTTTCGTTTCCATTATGTGCACCGATAATTCTTTACCGCACATTTTACGGAGATGACCAACCCATAGCTCTTTATATTCAATTATTGTTGCAACTTCTCCCAAGCATAGATTGCTGATTTCGTAAATCAACACGAAACTTTTTATACTCGTTACCGAAGGTCAAGAGTATATTGGTTTTGAAACTTGAAATTGAAATTTTCCAATTATCTTTATCTATGGGATAGTAAATTAAAGTGTCAAGATTGGGGTTCTACTATAACTGGGGGCTGGCAAATCGATAAATTCGATAGCTCAAAACCGATAATCCACATATTTCGCACACCCTTACAGCTAGAACTACCAAATTTGGTAAGCAGATAGCTACTAGCAACTCCCAAAAAACTGCATCAAAAATATTGAAGCCACGACCACCCATTCCGCCCCCAGCCCACCCGCATTTTAAAGTAAAAAAAGCCTATATCTCCCTCAGTTTTTGAGCTATTGCCACCAAATTTGGTGCCAAGATAGGTGTTGATGACCCCCCAAAAACTGCATCAAAAGTTTGGATGCCAAGCCCACCAATACTGCCCTAGCCGCCCCCATCCGCCCCAACGCCTCGTCAAAAACGGGAATGCATGTATCTTCCAGAGTTTTGGTGCTAGAGCAACCAAATTTGGAAGGAAGATAACTGGTAACGACCCCAAAATAACTGCATCGACGTTTTGGAGTCACGCCAACCCATTCCACCCTCCTTTCCGATTCTTTTTCAACTTTGAGCTAGAGTCACCAAATTTGGTGCGAAGATAGCAATTGACATTACACAAAGATCTGCAACAAAAATTTGGATGCCACACCCACCCATTCCGCCCCAGCCTTCCTTTCGCAACTGTTACAAACTTTGAGCTAGAGTCACCAAGTTTGGTATGAAGATAGCAATTGACATGCCACAAAGATCCGCATCAAAAATTTGCATGCCATGACCACCAATACCGCCCCCAGCCACCCTTTCACAACTTATACAAATTTTGGCTAGAGTCACCAAATTTGGTGTGAAGATAGCAATTTACATTCCACATAGATCTGCATAAAAAATTTGGATGCCACACCCACCCATACCGCCCCCAGCCCCCTTTCACCACTTTTAACAATTTTTGAGCTAGAGTCACCAAATTTGGTATGAAGATAGCAATTGACATGCCACAAAGATCCGCATCAAAATTTGGATGCAACACCCACCCATTCCGGCCCAGCCCCCCTTTCCACACCTTTCCCAAATTTTGATTTAGAGTAAACAAATTTGGTATGAAGATAGCAATTGACATTTCACCAGACCTGTTAAGTAATGATTATTAAATGTAGTTATTATTAATTAGATTATTTTTGTTTAAAAGTTGAACTAATGATTAAATTGCGATTATTTTCGGTTTCACACAATTATTTAATGATTACGATTACAATAATCAAGAATAATGGAAAATTACCATGAATTATTAAAATAATGGAAATAATTGAAAATAATGGAATAAAATCGTTTTAATCGTCACCAGAAGATGTTGGAGATTAGCTTTCTTAAAATATTTCGTAATTTTTTTGCACGCTTCCGTTGTCTCTGCCAGCTCCATGGTTTCAGAAAAGGCTTTTTACAAACATTGGATAAAAGATGGCTACTGCAGTTAACTCTCGTGTTGTACTCTAGAGCCTTAATAACGTTGGAGCCCCTATCAGTTATAAATTTAACTGGCTTTATGTTGTCCACACCAAACTCCAGGAAGACGCTATTCAGCTTTTTTTAGAACGTTTTGACTTGTTGTTTTTTGGAAATCCATTGATTTCATTCCAATCACAATTGAATTAAACTTGTCGTCTGCGTAGTGGAATGTGACACCCAAAAAGTTACGCTGGACGTAATGGTCTGTCAACAAATCAATTGTCGCTGATCCTCCTCCATTGCGTACAATTTCGGAAATCTCTCCTTGCATGTCCCTTTTTTTCTTCCGCGGCCTATTGGACATTCCTCGATACTGTTGTAGGATCCGGAATGAGGTCATCCACATCTACATCCTCGCCGTATAATGATCCGAGCTTTAGAAAAAATTTCACCATTTTTATAAAGCCAGCACCTTTCAATTAATTAATTATTAGGGCATCTATAAAATTTGCATGTTATATTTTAATATACATATGGTGTTGGTGCCTGATTTTTATATTGATTATTCAAATTAATCATAGTACTATGGTGAATATACCTCAAGGGGAAACCAGCCGAAAAATGGTTAATGCGCCTCATGCAGTACCTCAATGGTGGTGGCGAAATCTGCTTGTGAATTGACCCCCTATATGAATATCTTTTAATCCTTTATAGGCTTTCTTCCATAAAATTTGTAATCGATTTTAACATAATTTTTATTTACAAAATATTTTATTATCTAATATCACTAGACATTCTCGATTTTTTACTGGAAAATAAATATTATTAGTAAAAACGATAAGCCGCCGCCAGACGCAAATATTGCAAAATCAAAACAAACGCTGTGTTCTCAAATGCATACATACATACATATTTACTATAAGAAGTGTTTTTATGTATGCATGTCACCGCTCTAGCACTTTAAAGCAAAATTCACAAACAGCTATCAATAATCAAAACAAAGCAATGGTAAAAACAAATCAGAAATGGCGGGACGACGCATAGCAGCCAAAATCAAAACAAACGCAGCTGATAATTGTTTAGAGGTAAAGCAGTTTTTCGTTAAGTCAGGCGAGCTGGTTTTCATGCGTATAACTTAACAGGGCTGTAAACTGAGTTCAGCTAATTTCCAATCTATGTTAGGTTTATTAATCTATGTCTCTGCCCAGTGGATCACTAACGTGGTACACTGACGGGTCGAAACTGGAAAACGGTGACACCGGGGCTGGTATTTTCGGACCAAGGTTCAACAAGTCCATAGCCATGGGAAAGTCTCCAACCATTTTCCAAGCAGAGATGTACGCCATAGAAATCTGTGCTCGTGAATGCCTTCAAAGGAAAATTCAAGGTGTACGGACTTACATCTTCTCTGACAGTCTGGCGGCGCTCATAGCGCTGAGATCCTTCACGATCTCCTCCAGACTTGTAGAGAACTGTTTCCAGCAGCTGAACACGCTTGCCTCCAAAACATCTTAACGGTGGGCTGGGTGCCAGGGCATGAAGGCCATATAGGAAACGAGGTGGAAGACTGCCTAGCTAAACGCTGTGCGATGACACCACTAATCGGCCTGAACCCTTCTGTGGACTTCGAAATGACACAAAAAGAAACGGAGATAAGTCGCCACTCGACCGACAGTGCATGGCTGAGACAAGCCAAACAATTTCTCGTCCCCCACATGATGCGATCAAAACGCATCGCCAATTTAAAAAAAAGAGCGAAATTCGCACTCTAACAGGCTACCTAACTGCAACCTAAAGTATCACCTTAAGAAATTAAAACTTTCAGAAATAGACACATGCAGATTCTGTGAGCTGGAGCTAGAAACATCAGAATATGTTCTAGTGAATGCCCCTCGCTAAGCAGACGTCGACTTCTACAACTAGTAAGTGAACTTATCCCCTCCTACAGGATTTGTGAACATAAAGACCCTACCAAAGTGCTCTCTTTTATTAGAAGCCTCGGTATAGAGGCTCTACCCTAATCCTACAGGCCGGCACAAAAGACCTAACATCTGGTCGCAGTGCAACAAGGCCCTCGTAATAATAATAATAATAATAATAATGATAATAATAATAATAATAATAATAATAATAATAATAATAATAATAATAATAATAATAATAATAATAATAATAATAATAATAATAATAATAATAATAATAATAATAATAATAATAATAATAATAATAATAATAATAATTATAATAATAATAATAATAATAATAATAATAATAATAATAATAATAATAATAATAATAATAATAATAATAATGTTCTGACCATCGATGTTTTTGCAGCTCTAGTTTACACATACAAATAAAACATTTACACCAATACACTCTCATATAGCTCCCAGCAATAGCTTTCTTAAAATATTTCGTAATTTTTTTGCACGCTTCCGTTGTCTCTGCCAGCTCCATGGTTTCAGAAAAGGCTTTTTACATAACATTGGATAAAAGATGGCTACTGCAGTTAACTCTCGTGTTGTACTCTAGAGCCTTAATAACGTTGGAGCCCCTATCAGTTATAAATTTAACTGGCTTTATGTTGTCCACACCAAACTCCAGGAAGACGCTATTCAGCTTTTTTTAGAACGTTTTGACTTGTTGTTTTTTGGAAATCCATTGATTTCATTCCAATCACAATTGAATTAAACTTGTCGTCTGCGTAGTGGAATGTGACACCCAAAAAGTTACGCTGGACGTAATGGTCTGTCAACAAATCAATTGTCGCTGATCCTCCTCCATTGCGTACAATTTCGGAAATCTCTCCTTGCATGTCCCTTTTTTTTCTTCCGCGGCCTTTTGGACATTCCTCGATACTGTTGTAGGATCCGGAATGAGGTCATCCACATCTACATCCTCGCCGTATAATGATCCGAGCTTTAGAAAAAATTTCACCATTTTTATAAAGCCAGCACCTTTCAATTAATTAATTATTAGGGCATCTATAAAATTTGCATGTTATATTTTAATATACATATGGTGTTGGTGCCTGATTTTTATATTGATTATTCAAATTAATCATAGTACTATGGTGAATATACCTCAAGGGGAAACCAGCCGAAAAATGGTTAATGCGCCTCATGCAGTACCTCAATGGTGGTGGTGAAATCTGCTTGTGAATTGACCCCCTATATGAATATCTTTTAATCCTTTTATAGGCTTTCTTCCATAAAATTTGTAATCGATTTTAACATAATTTTTATTTACAAAATATTTTATTATCTAATATCACTAGACATTCTCGATTTTTTACTGGAAAATAAATATTATTAGTAAAAACGATAAGCCGCCGCCAGACGCAAATATTGCAAAATCAAAACAAACGCTGTGTTCTCAAATGCATACATACATACATATTTACTATAAGAAGTGTTTTTATGTATGCATGTCACCCCTCTAGCACTTTAAAGCAAAATTCACAAACAGCTATCAATAATCAAAACAAAGCAATGGTAAAAACAAATCAGAAATGGCGGGACGACGCATAGCAGCCAAAATCAAAACAAACGCAGCTGATAATTGTTTAGAGGTAAAGCAGTTTTTCGTTAAGTCAGGCGAGCTGGTTTTCATGCGTATAACTTAACAGGGCTGTAAACTGAGTTCAGCTAATTTCCAATCTATGTTAGGTTTATTAATCTATGTCTCTGCCCAGTGGATCACTAACGTGGTACACTGACGGGTCGAAACTGGAAAACGGTGACACCGGGGCTGGTATTTTCGGACCAAGGTTCAACAAGTCCATAGCCATGGGAAAGTCTCCAACCATTTTCCAAGCAGAGATGTACGCCATAGAAATCTGTGCTCGTGAATGCCTTCAAAGGAAAATTCAAGGTGTACGGACTTACATCTTCTCTGACAGTCTGGCGGCGCTCATAGCGCTGAGATCCTTCACGATCTCCTCCAGACTTTTAGAGAACTGTTTCCAGCAGCTGAACGCGCTTGCCTCCAAAACATCTTAACGGTGGGCTGGGTGCCAGGGCATGAAGGCCATATAGGAAACGAGGTGGCAGACTGCCTAGCTAAACGCTGTGCGATGACACCACTAATCGGCCTGAACCCTTCTGTGGACTTCGAAATGACACAAAAAGAAACGGAGATAAGTCGCCACTCGACCGACAGTGCATGGCTGAGACAAGCCAAACAATTTCTCGTCCCCCACATGATGCGATCAAAACGCATCGCCAATTTAAAAAAAAGAGCGAAATTCGCACTCTAACAGGCTACCTAACTGCAACCTAAAGTATCACCTTAGAAATTAAAACTTTCAGAAATAGACACATGCAGATTCTGTGAGCTGGAGCTAGAAACATCAGAATATGTTCTAGTGAATGCCCCTCGCTAAGCAGACGTCGACTTCTACAACTAGTAAGTGAACTTATCCCCTCCTACAGGATTTGTGAACATAAAGACCCTACCAAAGTGCTCTCTTTTATTAGAAGCCTCGGTATAGAGGCTCTACCCTAATCCTACAGGCCGGCACAAAAGACCTAACATCTGGTCGCAGTGCAACAAGGCCCTCGTAATAATAATAATAATAATAATAATGATAATAATAATAATAATAATAATAATAATAATAATAATAATAATAATAATAATAATAATAATAATAATAATAATAATAATAATAATAATAATAATAATAATAATAATAATAATAATAATAATATATAATAATAATATAATAATAATAATAATAATAATAATAATAATAATAATAATAATAATAATAATAATAATAATAATAATAATAATAATAATGTTCTGACCATCGATGTTTTTGCAGCTCTAGTTTACACATACAAATAAAACATTTACACCAATACACTCTCATATAGCTCCCAGCAATAGCTTTCTTAAAATATTTCGTAATTTTTTTGCACGCTTCCGTTGTCTCTGCCAGCTCCATGGTTTCAGAAAAGGCTTTTTACATAACATTGGATAAAAGATGGCTACTGCAGTTAACTCTCGTGTTGTACTCTAGAGCCTTAATAACGTTGGAGCCCCTATCAGTTATAAATTTAACTGGCTTTATGTTGTCCACACCAAACTCCAGGAAGACGCTATTCAGCTTTTTTTTAGAACGTTTTGACTTGTTGTTTTTTGGAAATCCATTGATTTCATTCCAATCACAATTGAATTAAACTTGTCGTCTGCGTAGTGGAATGTGACACCCAAAAAGTTACGCTGGACGTAATGGTCTGTCAACAAATCAATTGTCGCTGATCCTCCTCCATTGCGTACAATTTCGGAAATCTCTCCTTGCATGTCCCTTTTTTTTCTTCCGCGGCCTTTTGGACATTCCTCGATACTGTTGTAGGATCCGGAATGAGGTCATCCACATCTACATCCTCGCCGTATAATGATCCGAGCTTTAGAAAAAATTTCACCATTTTTATAAAGCCAGCACCTTTCAATTAATTAATTAATTAATATTATAAATATTATTTAATTTAATTGAAAAACTTCACCTTTAACTGCAGAAAACGGTCGGCAATCTTTCGTTACCCAGTTTGCGCAAACTTTGGTTGCCTCGTTTTTGTCCTCAGCAGACACTTTTTAAGGCAATTGTCTTATTTATTGCCTTGCAACATTTATGCCTGTGCAAATTACTTTAATACTTTAATACAGCCGCGCTTGTGCGACAATAAACCAACCCGGGCACAATTTCATCAATATTATTTTTGATTTCTGCCAAAATATTCCACAGAGAACTGCGCCCTTTGCGTTGGCCACTTAGCGTATAAGCACCGCACTGAATTTTTTCTATGATAATTTTATTGCTTTCATCCATTTTTTATACATGATCATAAAAATCACCTCACTTGTCAGCAATACAATGACGTTGCGAGAACTTGTGCATGGCAAGTGCACGAGTAAATCATTGTTTGGGTATGATGTGCAACTCGAACACTATCAAACAATTCAATCATACTAATACAAGTGTGATTCATTTTGGGTTATTGCTTGTGACAGGGAACGTTCGTTAGCAAATCATGTATGAGCTTAATGCTAGTGATTCAAAATTTATCTTTGACGATAAGTTGAAGACGAACGGTTCGATACATGTACATGAATCAAACTGACAGAATCAGGAAAAGTACACGTCAGTACTCGAGTATGAACAAAAATGTTTGACTCGTTGCAGTTCTCTGGCGTACACCCAAATGGTTAGACCGATGATTCTGTACGGGGCGGCAGTATGGTGGGAAAAAGCCACACAAAGCACCGCTATCAACAAACTCAACAAGGTACAAAGGCTAGCTTGCCTAAGTATCACAGGGGCATTGAGGACGACCCCGACATCAGGACTGGAAGCAATTCTTAACCTAACTTCCTTACACCTAGCTATAGAGGAAGAGGCTGTAAAGCAGGCTCTGGGTCTCTATATAGGTAACAAATACCAGAAGGGCAACCTTAGAGGACACCTAGGTATATTGAATAGGGTAGAGGACATCCTTGACAAAACGAAAACCTAGACCAAAGACAAACTATCCATAGTTTCACGAAAAACTACAAGGTCATTTTTCCAACAAGAGAGCAATGGACTTCTAATCCATCTTGGCTAAATGATGATACACAAAACTGGTTCACAGATGGATCCAAGACAGCATCAGGGGTAGGAGCAGGCATAGTGGGTCCTCGCACACACATCTCTCTCTCACTTGAGGCTGAATGTACCGTATTTCAGGCGGAGCTCTTTGCTATCTTGCAGGCGGTGTATAGACTGAATAGTAAACGGTTGGTAGGAGTTAACATTCGTATACTCTCCGACAGTCAAGCAGCTCTTAAAGCACTAAACAGCTATAGCTATAGCTCAAACCTCATATATGAATGCCACCGTGAGCTAAATGTACTGGCAACCAATAATAGAGTCTCTTTGGTATGGGTCCCAGGACATGAAGGTCACTCAGGTAATGAGGCCGCGGATGTAAGGGCTAAATTAGGAGCGGAAGCCCCGTTTATAGGCCCAAGGCCGATGTTTGGTTATTCAAACAACAAACTCAAATCTGACATATATAACTGGCTAGAAAACAAGAAAATAATGCACTGGAACAATCTAGAGGGTCTCAGGCACTCAAAAAGATATGTTTGCCCTGATGCAGCAAGAGCAAAGGTAGCTCTATCCTTAAACAGATCACAACTTAGGTCACTTAGTGGGGCGTTAACAGGCCACTTTCCCTGCAACGACCATCTACATAAGATGGGCCTTGTTAGCAACAGAACTTGTAGATTCTGTGAGGAGGATGTTGAATCAATGGAACACCTAATCACAAACTGCCCCGCCCTGGCACGTAATAGAGCAAAGCTGTTAGGCAACTACATTCTCAGAGAGGAGGACCTGATGCATATCTCGCAGACTGGTCTGATTCAGTTTCTGAGAACATTAAAAATGAACTAGTGGTAAGGGGGCACAATAGACCCGTGTGGGTCGCAGTGCTGAAGGGCGCAAGCCCACCCTTGTTAGACATTACATTACATTACATTACATCGAAAGTTTTCATCAAAAGCTAAAACAGCTGACGGAAAAGACCAAACGGTCATTGGGTCCATTCTAGCAGATCTAAAGTTCAAAGGCATTCAAAAGCCGGTCTTATTGTTTATTATTCCATTTCTGAGTAAAAATATAATACTCGGGACAGATTTTTGGAAGATGTTTCGGCTATTAGCAGGACTTGTTTCCACACTAGAGTGTACAAACGTATAGGAAAAATCCACTGGTTCTTCCGAACGCAAATTTCCTCTAACCAACGAGCAACAGCAACGGTTAGAAGCAGCTATCCAATTATTTCCAAATTTTTATACTCGATACCGAAGGTAAAGAGTATATTGGGTTTGTGCAATGTCCGTCATGGTGTTCGTCCGTCTGTCCGTCCGTCCGTCTTTATGTTCGCAACTTTTTTCCACACCCTTCAAGCTAGAGACTTGAAACTTTCCAATTCTCTTTATCTATGGGATAGTAAATTAAAGTGTCAAGATGGGGGTTCTACGATAACTGGGGGGCTGGCAAATCGATAAATTCGATATCTCAAAACCGATAAATCCACATATTTCGCACATGCTTACAGCTAGAACTACCAAATTTGGTAAGAAGGTAGCTACTAGCAGCCCTAAAAGAGCTGTATTAAAAAATTTGGAGCCACGCCCACCCATTCCGCCCCCATCCCCTCCGCATTTTAAAGTCCAAAAAGCCTATATCTCCCACAGTTTTTGAGCTATAGCCACCAAATTTGGTGCCACGATAGGTGATGATGACCCCCAAAAACTGCATCAAAAGTTTAGATGCCACGCCCACCGATACTGCCCTAGCTGCCCCCATCCACCCCAACGCTTCGTCAAAAACGGGAATGCGTGTATCTTCCAGATTTGTGGAGCTAGAGCCACCAAATTTGGTGGGAAGATAGCAGCCAGCGACCTCCAAAATCTGCATCAAAGTTTTGGAGCCATGCCCACCCATTCAGCCCCCCATTCCCCACTTTTTACAAACTTTGAGCTAGAGTCACCAAATTTGGTATGAATATAGCAATTGACATTCCAAAAAGATCTGCATCAAAAATTTGGATGCCACGCCCACCCATACAGCCCCCAGCCCCCCTTTCCCCACTCTTTACAAACTTCGAGCTGGAGTCACCAAATTTGTTATGAAGATAGCAATTGACATTCCACAAAGATCTGCAGTAAAAATTTGGATGCCACGCCCAGCCATACAGCCCCCAGCCCCCCTTTCCCCAATCTTTACAAACTTCGAGCTGGAGTCACCAAATTTGTTATGAAGATAGCAATTGACATTCCACAAAGATCTGCATCAAAAATTTGGATGCCACGCCCACCCATACCACCCCCAGCCCCCCTTTCCCCACATTTAACAATTTTCGAGCTAGAGTCACCAAATTTGGTATGAAGATAGCAATTGACATTTCACACAGATCTGAAGTAAAAATTTGGATGCCACATTCACCCATACCGCCCCTAGCTCCTCTTTCAACAGCTCTTACAAACTTTGAGCTAGAGTAACCAAATTTGGAAGCAAGACAGCTGGTGGCATCCCCATCTGCATCGGATAATCTTTAAGGCAGCGTACACCCTTGCCCCATCCGTACCCCTTTGCAATCAGGCCTCTTTTTACCGGTTTTAATACTGGTTTTGAGTATGCCGCAGTCGGTTGCGTCCGACTGCAACGTTTCCACTTGTTCTAATCAAGGTTTAGGTAAAATTTCCTGGCCTCAGCATGAAATCGATATAGAAAATGCAAAACCGATTAAACAGCGGTTTTCGGTCGAAAAGCTTATGTTTCAAGAGTTGGATCGTATGCTAGATTTAGGAGTAATTGAACCTTCAGTGAGTGCTTGGAGCTCACCGATACGGTTGGTAATAAAACCTGGAGAAGTTCGTTTATGTCTAGACGCTAGGAAGATTAATGAGGTTACAAAGAAAGACGCGTACCCGTTAGCCAGCATAGAAAGCTAATCTGATTACCAAACTCGATTTGAAGGACGCGTACTGGCAAATCGGCCTGACAGTGGACTCGAAAGCATTTACGGCTTTTACAATTCCGGGACGACATTTGTACCAATTCACCGTCATGCCTTTTGGTTTATGCAATGCGCCGCAGACGATGTGTCGTCTGATGGATTCATTAATTCCCGCAGAATCAAAGTATTGTGTTTTTGGCTATTTAGATGGTTTATGTGTGGTCTCAGAAGATTTTGACTCTCATTTATCAGTTTTAGTTCAACTATCCGAACGTTTTAGAAAAGCAAATTTAACTTTAAATATTGCTAAAACCCAATTCTGTGTAACTGAAGTTCCACACCACACGCCAAGATTTCTTGGTTTTATAGGTTGTTACAGACGTTTTATCGAATATTTTGCCGATATTACTTTCCCAATCACGGAGCTATTATCGACGAAGAAAAAGTTTGTTTGGACTCAAGAAGGTCAGGATGCGTTTGAGAAATTAAAAGAATTGCTCATCACTGCACCTGTCTTGCAAAACCCCAATTTTGAGAAAAAATTTTATGTCCATTGTGATGCTAGTGATCATGGCATTGCTTGGCGGCGTTAGAAGCCATTGAACGTTTTAGATGTTATTTAGAACTGCAAGAGTTTGAGGTTGTGACCGAACACGCTCGTTTAGTTTGGTTGATGCGACAGCCAAATATCAAGGGTAGGCTTGCGAGATGGGCTATGCGTTTGCAAGGTTTTAAATTTGTTGTTAGCCATAGGAGAGCCAGCGATTGATTTAAGTTCGCCTTGTTTTGACGAGAGTGAATATCAGCAGCTAAAAATAAAATTTCTGAAGAACCCAGAACAATATCCGGATATTAGGATTCTTAATAAGTTTATATAGGTCCGCACGGAGCACGATGAGGGTACGGAACGAAGAAGACAGGCTGCTTATAAAATGTGGATTCCAAAGAGTTTAACCGATGAAATCATCACACGTGCACATGATAGCGTAGTGACAGCCCATGGAGGAATGGCGAAAACTTTAGAGCTTATTCGTCGACAATTTTTTTGGCCTGGTATGGTTTCTCAGATACGAGCCTACGTGCGAGAGTGTGAAGTGTGTAAAACGACAAAAGCTCCTAATTATTCCCTAAAATCGCCCATGGGAAAAGCAACTGTTTCTTCATGCCCATTTTAAAGACTTTATGTAGACATTTTGGGTCCACATCCAAGAAGTAAGTCAGGAGCCATTGGGCTGTTGATCGTGGTTGATCATTTGTCTAAATTCCATTGGCTGTGTCCGTTGAAAAAGTTCACGACCAGTGCAAGAAAAAACATTCTGCAAAATAGCATATTCTTTGTCTATGGAGTTCCTGAAACTCTTGTGAGTGACAATGGATCACAATTTAAGTCGGCTGAGTTCAACGCTTGGTTGAGTACTCACGGGATCCATCCCATTTATACTGCTCTGTACGCACCACAATCGAATGCTTCGGAAAGAGTAAACCGATCTATTATTAGTGGAATTCGAGCTTATTTTGACGATGATCATCATGAATGGGATTTACATATACATGCTATAAGTTGTGCGCTTCGAAATGCATATCATCAAAGCATTGGATGCTCTCCGTATCTTGCTTTATATGGATTCGATATGACAACCCACGGTTTACATTATGAGCTTCTTAAAAATCTGAACATGTTAGATGAGTCAGTAAACGTGCTTAAGCGGGATGATCACCTACAATTGTTACGTAAAACAGTTCGAGAAAACGCTTGAAACGCAGAACAATATAATCTACGTAATCGAGCAATTAATTTTAAAGTGGGTCAAGAAGTTTTTCGGCGTAATTTTGCTTTAAGCAACTTTGCAAAGCAGATTAATGCTAAACTTAATCCACAATGGATCAAATCCAGAGTTAAGGAGAAGTTAGGTAGTGCTTACTACGTTTTGGAAGACCTCCAAGGCCGGATAAAGGGAACCTATCACGCAAAAGATATTCGACAGTGATTGTTTCTTTTTCAAGACATTTTCCGGTTGGTAAGACAACTGAATTGGCTTTTGGTTGTAATGTCCAATCCCTGCTCCAAATTTTTTTTTATCTTTAACGGAAGTTAATACATCTTGTGTTTATTAATTTAGTGCGTTCATTTAGTTCCGAAGTTGTCTGGTAGCTCTTTTCATTGTCGCAAATATCGATTATTTAAATTGATCTTGCGATAGTATGATAACAGGTTGCCAATTTGAGTAATTAGTCGTGACACAGCGGCGTACTTCATGTAACTTCCGGTATTTTTCTTTTTCGATGGGATTGTAGCTACATGAGCACACGAACGCTCTCGGAAAAGTGGGATTAAAAAATAAAAAAATCTTTAAAAATATTGTGCATCGCACACCGAACTTTCTTTTTTATCGTAAAATACGATCGGATAACGTGTACTAAAGAGAACAGCAGTGTTATTGGGTAAATATATTGAATATATAAATTATTTTTGCATTTGCCTTCTTGCGCGTTGCGTAAAAATTTCGGTTCTTAGAGTCTGGTCAGCGCTGCAAGCAAATCAGCAAACAACAGAGAGCAGGCTTGATGGTTGTGTTTTCTTTGGTTGGCACCCACGGCTGTCTCACTTTTTGCTGGCTTTGGTCGCACTGGGATTTTTTTCTGGTGCTGTTGTGCTGCACCGACTAGATGATGTCATGGACGGGATCATCACTGATTTTCGGGGATAAGAATACCTAATAAGATCACGGAAAACAAAAGGGCACACCCAAAGGATAAATTACAACTATCTTGTTCATTTGGGATAAAACTCTCACAGCGCCATCACACAAAACTATAAATACTCCAAAACAAACCCACCCAAACACATGCATACCAAGCATACCTAGCAAACCATAAGAGCTCTAAATGAGCTCATATATGACTTTTTTTCCTGAGCGTGCACACTCATAATGAGCTCATAAAACAATCATAAACCTTCAGAAAACCCTCATATATGAGTGGGTTTTTCTACTAAACTGGTCGCTCATATAAGAGCTCTAACTCCAATTCATAAAAGAGCCTTTTTTTAGTTGTTTTTTGCACTCATTCAGAGCTCTAAATCCAATTCAAAAAAGAGTCTTTTCTGAGTTGTTTTTTGCACTCATTCAGAGCTCTTTTCTGATGACAAAATAATAAGAAATGCACAAATGGTTTAACCATTAAATTAAGTGTGGTATTTATTAATAAATTAATTAGAAAAAAATATATTCAAATTAAAAATATATACAGCAAACGCTCGATAACATGACCTAATTAAAACCAAGGCAGTTCACGTTGACGAAATTGTTCACGTTTTCGAATTCTAAAATAGTATAAAATGAATACAAATTCACTCATTTAAATTCGCATTTTATTGTATATTTAAAGAAATTTAAGAAAACTATTAATTAAAATAATCTTTTAAGCACAGCTTTCTACTTTATAAGGTGCAGCACATTCAAATCATTTTAATCGATGCCTTCTAGGCTAGCCCACTCTCCCGCTTTGTTGAAAATTTCAACTGCTACAATTGATTTAATTTTCTCTGGAGCCTCTGAGATGAAGTCATCGTCGTCGGATTCGTCCTCCTGTTCAACATCATTATCCGCAATGTCAACGTCAACATCATCGTTTTAGAATAGTTGTACACATTTTAGAAAAGTGAAAATTTGCGCAATTCTTTCGTCTGCAGTTGACTTTTGTGAATTTTGTGCAGAGAAAAAATTAAACAATTAAGAAGGCTCTAGTCGGGAGAGCCCGACTAGAAGATACCCTGAACCCAGTTGCAATAAATAAATTAAATTTATGTAAGACTTTGGTATACTGACTTAGCTTCGATATTTCTTGTTATCGATTTCAAGTGTATATCAGAAACCAGAATAGTTATCGATAACTTGAAGCAAACTTGTTCTGCTCATGGTATAGGAGAACTTAAATACAAAATCTGAAGTCTCTAGCTCTTGTAGTCTTTGAGATCCACGCGTTCATACAGACGGACAGACGGACAGACGGACATGGCTCTATCGTCACGGCTGTTGATGCTGATCAAGAATATATATACTTTATGGGGTCGGAGATGCTTCCTTCTGCCTGTTACATACTTTTGCTCAAAACCAATATACCCTAATTTACCCATTTATGGGTTAAGGGTATAAAAATTATTTGAGCTCAATGTAAACATTGAAAAGTTTTTGTTCATGTTATAGAGGTTTCTCGCCTTGTTCACGTTTTAGAATAGTCAATGCACAAAAAATGTTGTTCACGTTTTGATGAGTTCACGTTTTAGACGTATCACGTTATCGAGCGTTTGCTATATTAAAGAAAATAAAATTAAAACGAAAACTATGAAATAATATTTAAATCCAAAAATCCAGTATTTTTATAAAATTTTAAACTTTAAATTACTATCGGCTGTTTGATTTTTTGGTTCATATTTAAGCGATCGTTCGCGGTTTGAAACCACCTCAAACAAGTGGTATTAAATGTTTGTTCACTACTATTGAATTTTCGGTTAAATGCTCCCCGTGTTATGGACGTTAAATCCAAAGACGATATGCATGTCTTCTCCGCAGTTCCTTTCCAAGAGCACTGGACCGCTACTCCATCTGAACATATTTAATATAACTCACGCGTTCACTAATCATTTGCAACTGAATAGCACAACTTAACCAAAATGGTGCTTGCTTTTTTTTCACAAGCATCGCTTCAACTTTTACAGTTAGAGTAGTTTATTTCGGCGCGTGTCGTTACATGTTACACGTGCACGTGTAACGCTCAGAAAACACGCATAAATTTAACATATATATGAGCTCATTATTATGAGCGCTAAATGAGTCATAAATGAGTTCATATTTGAGCTCATTGTTATGATCGCTCAGACTATCACGGAGCTATTATCGACGAAGAAAAAGTTTGTTTGGACTCAAGAAGGTCAGGATGCGTTTGAGAAATTAAAAGAATTGCTCATCACTGCACCTGTCTTGCAAAACCCCAATTTTGAGAAAAAATTTTATGTCCATTGTGATGCTAGTGATCATGGCATTGCTTGGCGGCGTTAGAAGCCATTGAACGTTTTAGATGTTATTTAGAACTGCAAGAGTTTGAGGTTGTGACCGAACACGCTCGTTTAGTTTGGTTGATGCGACAGCCAAATATCAAGGGTAGGCTTGCGTTTGCAAGGTTTTAAATTTGTTGTTAGCCATAGGAGAGCCAGCGATTGATTTAAGTTCGCCTTGTTTTGACGAGAGTGAATATCAGCAGCTAAAAATAAAATTTCTGAAGAACCCAGAACAATATCCGGATATTAGGATTCTTAATAAGTTTATATAGGTCCGCACGGAGCACGATGAGGGTACGGAACGAAGAAGACAGGCTGCTTATAAAATGTGGATTCCAAAGAGTTTAACCGATGAAATCATCACACGTGCACATGATAGCGTAGTGACAGCCCATGGAGGAATGGCGAAAACTTTAGAGCTTATTCGTCGACAATTTTTTTGGCCTGGTATGGTTTCTCAGATACGAGCCTACGTGCGAGAGTGTGAAGTGTGTTAAAACGACAAAAGCTCCTAATTATTCCCTAAAATCGCCCATGGGAAAAGCAACTGTTTCTTCATGCCCATTTTAAAGACTTTATGTAGACATTTTGGGTCCACATCCAAGAAGTAAGTCAGGAACCATTGGGCTGTTGATCGTGGTTGATCATTTGTCTAAATTCCATTGGCTGTGTCCGTTGAAAAAGTTCACGACCAGTGCAAGAAAAAACATTCTGCAAAATAGCATATTCTTGTCTATGGAGTTCCTGAAACTCTTGTGAGTGACAATGGATCACAATTTAAGTCGGCTGAGTTCAACGCTTGGTTGAGTACTCACGGGATCCATCCCATTTATACTGCTCTGTACGCACCACAATCGAATGCTTCGGAAAGAGTAAACCGATCTATTATTAGTGGAATTCGAGCTTATTTTGACGATGATCATCATGAATGGGATTTACATATACATGCTATAAGTTGTGCGCTTCGAAATGCATATCATCAAAGCATTGGATGCTCTCCGTATCTTGCTTTATATGGATTCGATATGACAACCCACGGTTTACATTATGAGCTTCTTAAAAATCTGAACATGTTAGATGAGTCAGTAAACGTGCTTAAGCGGGATGATCACCTACAATTGTTACGTAAAACAGTTCGAGAAAACGCTTGAAACGCAGAACAATATAATCTACGTAATCGAGCAATTAATTTTAAAGTGGGTCAAGAAGTTTTTCGGCGTAATTTTGCTTTAAGCAACTTTGCAAAGCAGATTAATGCTAAACTTAATCCACAATGGATCAAATCCAGAGTTAAGGAGAAGTTAGGTAGTGCTTACTACGTTTGGAAGACCTCCAAGGCCGGATAAAGGGAACCTATCACGCAAAAGATATTCGACAGTGATTGTTTCTTTTTCAAGACATTTTCCGGTTGGTAAGACAACTGAATTGGCTTTTGGTTGTAATGTCCAATCCCTGCTCCAAATTTTTTTTTATCTTTAACGGAAGTTAATACATCTTGTGTTTATTAATTTAGTGCGTTCATTTAGTTCCGAAGTTGTCTGGTAGCTCTTTTCATTGTCGCAAATATCGATTATTTAAATTGATCTTGCGATAGTATGATAACAGGTTGCCAATTTGAGTAATTAGTCGTGACACAGCGGCCTACTTCATGTAACTTCCGGTATTTTTCTTTTTCGATGGGATTGTAGCTACATGAGCACACGAACGCTCTCGGAAAAGTGGGATTAAAAAATAAAAAAATCTTTAAAAATATTGTGCATCGCACACCGAACTTTCTTTTTTATCGTAAAATACGATCGGATAACGTGTACTAAAGAGAACAGCAGTGTTATTGGGTAAATATATTGAATATATAAATTATTTTTGCATTTGCCTTCTTGCGCGTTGCGTAAAAATTTCGGTTCTTAGAGTCTGGTCAGCGCTGCAAGCAAATCAGCAAACAACAGTGAGCAGGCTTGATGGTTGTGTTTTCTTTGGTTGGCACCCACGACAGTCTCACTTTTTGCTGGCTTTGGTCGCACTGGGATTTTTTTCTGGTGCTGTTGTGCTGCACCGACTAGATGATGTCATGGACGGGATCATCACTGATTTTCGGGGATAAGAATACCTAATAAGATCACGGAAAACAAAAGGGCACACCCAAAGGATAAATTACAACTATCTTGTTCATTTGGGATAAAACTCTCACAGCGCCATCACACAAAACTATAAATACTCCAAAACAAACCCACCCAAACACATGCATACCAAGCATACCTAGCAAACCATAAGAGCTCTAAATGAGCTCATATATGACTTTTTTTCCTGAGCGTGCACACTCATAATGAGCTCATAAAACAATCATAAACCTTCAGAAAACCCTCATATATGAGTGGGTTTTTCTACTAAACTGGTCGCTCATATAAGAGCTCTAACTCCAATTCATAAAAGAGCCTTTTTTTAGTTGTTTTTTGCACTCATTCAGAGCTCTAAATCCAATTCAAAAAAAGAGTCTTTTCTGAGTTGTTTTTTGCACTCATTCAGAGCTCTTTTCTGATGACAAAATAATAAGAAATGCACAAATGGTTTAACCATTAAATTAAGTGTGGTATTTTATTAATAAATTAATTAGAAAAAAATATATTCAAATTAAAAATATATACAGCAAACGCTCGATAACATGACCTAATTAAAACCAAGGCAGTTCACGTTGACGAAATTGTTCACGTTTTCGAATTCTAAAATAGTATAAAATGAATACAAATTCACTCATTTAAATTCGCATTTTATTGTATATTTAAAGAAATTTAAGAAAACTATTAATTAAAATAATCTTTTAAGCACAGCTTTCTACTTTATAAGGTGCAGCACATTCAAATCATTTTAATCGATGCCTTCTAGGCTAGCCCACTCTCCCGCTTTGTTGAAAATTTCAACTGCTACAATTGATTTAATTTTCTCTGGAGCCTCTGAGATGAAGTCATCGTCGTCGGATTCGTCCTCCTGTTCAACATCATTATCCGCAATGTCAACGTCAACATCATCGTTTTAGAATAGTTGTACACATTTTAGAAAAGTGAAAATTTGCGCAATTCTTTCGTCTGCAGTTGACTTTTGTGAATTTTGTGCAGAGAAAAAATTAAACAATTAAGAAGGCTCTAGTCGGGAGAGCCCGACTAGAAGATACCCTGAACCCAGTTGCAATAAATAAATTAAATTTATGTAAGACTTTGGTATACTGACTTAGCTTCGATATTTTTTGTTATCGATTTCAAGTGTATATCAGAAACCAGAATAGTTATCGATAACTTGAAGCAAACTTGTTCTGCTCATGGTATAGGAGAACTTAAATACAAAATCTGAAGTCTCTAGCTCTTGTAGTCTTTGAGATCCACGCGTTCATACAGACGGACAGACGGACAGACGGACATGGCTCTATCGTCACGGCTGTTGATGCTGATCAAGAATATATATACTTTATGGGGTCGGAGATGCTTCCTTCTGCCTGTTACATACTTTTGCTCAAAACCAATATACCCTAATTTACCCATTTATGGGTTAAGGGTATAAAAATTATTTGAGCTCAATGTAAACATTGAAAAGTTTTTTGTTCATGTTATAGAGGTTTCTCGCCTTGTTCACGTTTTAGAATAGTCAATGCACAAAAAATGTTGTTCACGTTTTGATGAGTTCACGTTTTAGACGTATCACGTTATCGAGCGTTTGCTATATTAAAGAAAATAAAATTAAAACGAAAACTATGAAATAATATTTAAATCCAAAAATCCAGTATTTTTATAAAATTTTAAACTTTAAATTACTATCGGCTGTTTGATTTTTTTGGTTCATATTTTAAGCGATCGTTCGCGGTTTGAAACCACCTCAAACAAGTGGTATTAAATGTTTGTTCACTACTATTGAATTTTCGGTTAAATGCTCCCCGTGTTATGGACGTTAAGGCCAAAGACGATATGCATGTCTTCTCCGCAGTTCCTTTCCAAGAGCACTGGACCGCTACTCCATCTGAACATATTTAATATAACTCACGCGTTCACTAATCATTTGCAACTGAATAGCACAACTTAACCAAAATGGTGCTTGCTTTTTTTTCACAAGCATCGCTTCAACTTTTACAGTTAGAGTAGTTTATTTCGGCGCGTGTCGTTACATGTTACACGTGCACGTGTAACGCTCAGAAAACACGCATAAATTTAACATATATATGAGCTCATTATTATGAGCGCTAAATGAGTCATAAATGAGTTCATATTTGAGCTCATTGTTATGAGCGCTCAGACTATGGTTTGCTGGGGTATAAAACACATCACAAACTAAAGAAAAATAAGAAAAAAGAAAGAACAATGAAATTAAAGTAAATTAATAATAACAACATGAATTAATGTGTACATAATAAGTGACAAAGTGGTTCCTAAGCTAGCAATTGATTTTTGTACGGTTTTTATAAATAGCTTTGTTTAATTCAAAAGTATTGCGTAGTCTTAAACATATTGTTAACCAATTTAAGTTCTGTTTTTAAATTGCACACCTATACATAAATGCAATTTTTATTCATTTAAAAACCAAAACAAAATTTAACAGCAATTATAAACAAAAGCAACGTTGGATCCTCGGGGCCCTAAGGATACTTCCACACCATTTGGTATATAAATTTGGCGAGTGACGAAAAAAATGAAACAATCATTTATTAATATCTCTGCACTCAATATAATTTAACCTGCTAAACAAACCAGAACAGCTCACAACAAATAAAAAGTGAGTTTTTGCATACTAATGTTAACGAATGAAAACGCTATAAATTGAAATTAAGAGACCTTCAATGAATGAGGTTAAAAAAATTTAATTATTACATATTTGCCACGTTTTAGTATTAATCAATATCGCGAAATGAAAAGCACATATCTTTAGTTATCTTGTTCTTTTGCATAACAAAATGCCACATTATGAGTTTAAGTAACGAGCTATATAAAAACATATAGCGTGATGAATTATTAACTGAATTTTATGTTTTCCTGGATGTAAGGTAGACGAAGTAAGCGAACGTTTCGCTTTGGGATTTCCATAATATAAGAGGTTGCCAGTTGGAAATCATGGTATCTTATAATAAAAATGGTATCTTAAAATGGTATCTTAAAATGGTATCTTAAAATATAAATCATCTTTGCAATCTAAACGAAATACTTGTCAATGAACTTTTCTAGAGCTTGCTCGTATCTTTAAAATAGTTTCATACTTCTTTTCTAATTATCAGGCAATGATACTACATATATTATTTCTGGCCTGTGGAGATTGAACATAGTGGTATTACGACCCCCCAGCCGATTGGTCTGCTAGCCGTAACCAAGAGTCTCCAAAGATACATTTTGTTCGAGTGTTAGGTAATCCACAGAGTTCCTTGGATTGGATCACTAAAGAATCTTAATACCAGTATGTGATGGGGCGATAAAGACTTGGCGCCCAACTCATTTGATCTGCTCGAGGAATAGCACAATATGAATTAGTTTTTGGAAAGCAAAGTAACTTGCCCAAATATATAAATACAATAGATAATATTAACCCTTTATATAATATAGACGATTATGCAAAAGAAACTAAGTTCAGGTTAGATCAAGCCTACAAAAGAGCAGGAATAATGTTAGAAAAGCATAAGGAAATAAGTAAAAACATTACGATTTAAAAGTAGTTGATATTAAAATTAAAATAGGAGATAAAGTTTTATTAAACAAGTGGAAACGTTGCAGTCGGACGCAACCGACTGCGGCATACTCGATACCAGTATTAAAACAGGTAAAAAGAGGCCTGATTGAAGAGGGGTACGGATGCGGCAGGGGTGTACGCTGCCTTAAAGATTCTCCGATGAAGATGGGGATGCCACCAACTATCTTCCTTCCAAATTTGGTGACTCTAGCTGAAAGTTTGTAAGAGCTGTTGAAAGGGGGGCTGGGGCGGTATGGGTGGGCGTGGCATCCAAAGTTTTGATGCAGATCTCTGTGGAATGTCAATTGCTATCTTCATACCAAATTTGGTGACTCTAGCTCGAAAATTATAAAAAGTGGTGAAAGGGGGGCTGGGAGCGGTATGGGTGGGCGTGGCATCCAAATTTTTGATGCAGATCTGTGTGGAATGTCAATTGCTATCTTCCTTCCGAATTTGGTGACTCTAGCTCGAAGTTGTTAAAAGTGGGGAAAGGGGGGCTGGGGGCGGTATGGGTGGGCGTGGCATCCAAAGTTTTGCTGCAGATCCTTGAAGAATGTCAATTGCCACCTTCCTTCCAAATTTGGTGACTCTAGCTCAATGTTTGTAAAAGTAGGGAAAGGGGGGCTGGGGGCGGTATGGGTGGGCGTGGCATCCAAAGTTTTGCTGCAGATCCTTGAAGAATGTCAATTGCCACCTTCCTTCCAAATTTGGTGACTCTAGCTCAATGTTTGTAAAAAGTAGGGAAAGGGGGGCTGGGGGCGGTATGGGTGGGCGTGGCATCCAAATTTTTGATGCAGATCTGTGTGGAATGTCAATTGCTATCTTCCTTCCGAATTTGGTGACTCTAGCTCGAAGTTGTTAAGAGTGGGGAAAGGGGGGCTGGGGGCGGTATGGGTGGGCGTGGCATCCAAATTTTTGCTGCAGATCTATGTGGAATGTCAATTGCTACCTTCATACAAAATTTGGTGACTATAGCTCAAAGTTTGTAAAAGGTGGGGAAAGGGGGTGGAAGGGGTGCGCGTGGCTCCAAAACTTTGATGAATTTTTGGGGGTCGTTGCAAGCTATCTTCCTGCCAAATTTTGTGGTTCTAGCTCCACAACTCTGGAAGATACACGCATTTCCGTTTTTGACGAAGCGTTGGGGCATCTGGGGGCGGCTAGGGCGGTATTGGTGGGCGTGGCATCCAAACTTTTGATGCAGTTTTTGGGGGGTCATCATCGCCTATCTTGGAACCAAATTTGGTGGCTCTAGCTCAAAAATTGTGGGAGATATAGGCTTTTTGATTTTAAAATGCGGGGGGCTGGGGGTGGAATGGGTGGGCGTGACTCCAAAACTTTGATGCAATTTTTTGGGGTTCGTTACCAGCTATCTTTTGAGCAAATTTGGTGGCTCTAGCTCCACAAATCTGGAAGATACACGCATTCTTGTTTTTGACGAAGCGTTGCGGCAGCTGGGGCGGCTAGGGCGGTATTGGTGGGCGTTGCATCCAAACTTTTGATGCAGTTTTTGGGGGGTCATCATCGCCTATCTTGGCACCAAATTTGGTGGCTCTAGCTCAAAAATTGTGGGAGATATAGGCTTTTTGATTTTAAAATGCGGGGGGCTGGGGGCGGAATGGGGGGCGTGGCTCCAAAGTTTTTGATGCAGTTTTTTGGGGGTTGCTAGTAGCTATCTTCTTACCAAGTTTGGTAGTTCTAGCTTGAAGGGTGTGTGAAATATGCGGATTTATCGTTTTTGAGTTATCGAATGTATCGATTTGCCAGCCCCCCAGTTATCGTAGAACCCCAATCTTGACACTTTAATTTACTATCCCATAGATAAAGAGAATTGGAAAGTTTCAAGTCTCTAGCTTGAAAGGTGTGTATATCGGAAACCAGAATAGTTATCGATAACTTGAAGCAAACGTGTTCTGCTCATGGTATAGGAGAACTTAAATACAAAATCTGAAGTCTCTAGCTCTTGTAGTCTTTGAGATCCACGCGTTCATACAGACGGACAGACAGACGGACAGACGGACATGGCTCTATCGTCACGGCTGTTGATGCTGATCAAGAATATATATACTTTATGGGGTCGGAGATGCTTCCTTCTGCCTGTTACATACTTTTGCTCAAAACCAATATACCCTAATTTACCCATTTATGGGTTAAGGGTATAAAAATTATTTGAGCTCAATGTAAACATTGAAAAGTTTATTGTTCATGTTATAGAGGTTTCTCGCCTTGTTCACGTTTTAGAATAGTCAATGCACAAAAAATGTTGTTCACGTTTTGATGAGTTCACGTTTTAGACGTATCACGTTATCGAGCGTTTGCTATATTAAAGAAAATAAAATTAAAACGAAAACTATGAAATAATATTTAAATCCAAAAATCCAGTATTTTTATAAAATTTTAAACTTTAAATTACTATCGGCTGTTTGATTTTTTTGGTTCATATTTTAAGCGATCGTTCGCGGTTTGAAACCACCTCAAACAAGTGGTATTAAATGTTTGTTCACTACTATTGAATTTTCGGTTAAATGCTCCCCGTGTTATGGACGTTAAGGCCAAAGACGATATGCATGTCTTCTCCGCAGTTCCTTTCCAAGAGCACTGGACCGCTACTCCATCTGAACATATTTAATATAACTCACGCGTTCACTAATCATTTGCAACTGAATAGCACAACTTAACCAAAATGGAGCTTGCTTTTTTTTCACAAGCATCGCTTCAACTTTTACAGTTAGAGTAGTTTATTTCGGCGCGTGTCGTTACATGTTTACACGTGCACGTGTAACGCTCAGAAAACACGCACAAATATAACATATATATGAGCTCATTATTATGAGCGCTAAATGAGTCATAAATGAGTTCATATTTGAGCTCATTGTTATGAGCGCTCAGACTATGGTTTGCTGGGGTATAAAACACATCACAAACTAAAGAAAAAAGAAAGAACAATGAAATTAAAGTAAATTAATAATAACAACATGAATTAATGTGTACATAATAAGTGACAAAGTGGTTCCTAAGCTAGCAATTGATTTTTGTACGGTTTTTATAAATAGCTTTGTTTAATTCAAAAGTATTGCGTAGTCTTAAACATATTGTTAACCAATTTAAGTTCTGTTTTAAAATTGCACACCTATACATAAATTCAATTTTTATTCATTTAAAAACCAAAACAAATTTTAACAGCAATTATAAACAAAAGCAACGTTGGATCCTCGGGGCCCTAAGGATACTTCCACACCATTTGGTATATAAATTTGGCGAGTGACGAAAAAAATGAAACAATCATTTATTAATTTCTCTGCACTCAATATAATTTAACCTGGTAAACAAACCAGAACAGCTCACAACAAATAAAAAGTGAGTTTTTGCATACTAATGTTAACGAATGAAAACGCTATAAATTGAAATTAAGAGACCTTCAATGAATGAGGTTAAAAAAATTTAATTATTACATATTTGCCACGTTTTAGTATTAATCAATATCGCGAAATGAAAAGCAAATATCTTTAGTTATCTTGTTCTTTTGCATAACAAAATGCCACATTATGAGTTTAAGTAACGATCTATATAAAAACATATAGCGTGATGAATTATTAACTGAATTTTATGTTTTCCTGGATGTAAGGTAGACGAAGTAACCGAAAGTTTCGCTTTGGGATTTCCATAATATAAGAGGTTGCCAGTTCGAAATCATGGTATCTTATAATAAAAATTGTATCTTAAAATGGTATCTTAAAATATAAATCATCTTTGCAATCTAAACGAAATACTTGTCAATGAACTTTTCTAGAGCTTGCTCGTATCTTTAAAATAGTTTCATACTTCTTTTCTAATTTTCAGGCAATGAGACTATATATATTATTTCTGGCCTGTGGAGATTGAACATAATGGTATTACGACCCCCCAGCCGATTGGTCTGCTAGCCGTAACCAAGAGTCTCCAAAGATACATTTTGTTCGAGTGTTAGGTAATCCACAGAGTTCCTTGGATTGGAGCACTAAAGAATCTTAATACCAGTATGTGATGGGGCGATAAAGACTTGGCGCCCAACTCATTTGATCTGCTCGAGGAATAGCACAATATGAATTAGTTTTTGGAAAGCAAAGTAACTTGCCCAAATATATAAATACAATAGATAATATTAACCCTTTATATAATATAGACGATTATGCAAAAGAAACTAAGTTCAGGTTAGATCAAGCCTACAAAAGAGCAGGAATAATGTTAGAAAAGCATAAGGAAATAAGTAAAAACATTACGATTTAAAAGTAGTTGATATTAAAATTAAAATAGGAGATAAAGTTTTATTAAACAAGTGGAAACGTTGCAGTCGGACGCAACCGACTGCGGCATACTCGATACCAGTATTAAAACAGGTAAAAAGAGGCCTGATTGAAGAGGGGTACGGATGCGGCAGGGGTGTACGCTGCCTTAAAGATTCTCCGATGAAGATGGGGATGCCACCAACTATCTTCCTTCCAAATTTGGTGACTCTAGCTGAAAGTTTGTAAGAGCTGTTGAAAGGGGGGCTGGGGCGGTATGGGTGGGCGTGGCATCCAAAGTTTTGATGCAGATCTCTGTGGAATGTCAATTGCTATCTTCATACCAAATTTGGTGACTCTAGCTCGAAAATTATAAAAAGTGGTGAAAGGGGGGCTGGGAGCGGTATGGGTGGGCGTGGCATCCAAATTTTTGATGCAGATCTGTGTGGAATGTCAATTGCTATCTTCCTTCCGAATTTGGTGACTCTAGCTCGAAGTTGTTAAAAGTGGGGAAAGGGGGGCTGGGGGCGGTATGGGTGGGCGTGGCATCCAAAGTTTTGCTGCAGATCCTTGAAGAATGTCAATTGCCACCTTCCTTCCAAATTTGGTGACTCTAGCTCAATGTTTGTAAAAAGTAGGGAAAGGGGGGCTGGGGGCGGTATGGGTGGGCGTGGCATCCAAATTTTTGCTGCAGATCTATGTGGAATGTCAATTGCTACCTTCATACAAAATTTGGTGACTATAGCTCAAAGTTTGTAAAAGGTGGGGAAAGGGGGTGGAAGGGGTGCGCGTGGCTCCAAAACTTTGATGAATTTTTGGGGGTCGTTGCAAGCTATCTTCCTGCCAAATTTTGTGGTTCTAGCTCCACAACTCTGGAAGATACACGCATTTCCGTTTTTGACGAAGCGTTGGGGCATCTGGGGGCGGCTAGGGCGGTATTGGTGGGCGTGGCATCCAAACTTTTGATGCAGTTTTTGGGGGGTCATCATCGCCTATCTTGGAACCAAATTTGGTGGCTCTAGCTCAAAAATTGTGGGAGATATAGGCTTTTTGATTTTAAAATGCGGGGGGCTGGGGGTGGAATGGGTGGGCGTGACTCCAAAACTTTGATGCAATTTTTTGGGGTTCGTTACCAGCTATCTTTTGAGCAAATTTGGTGGCTCTAGCTCCACAAATCTGGAAGATACACGCATTCTTGTTTTTGACGAAGCGTTGCGGCAGCTGGGGCGGCTAGGGCGGTATTGGTGGGCGTTGCATCCAAACTTTTGATGCAGTTTTTGGGGGGTCATCATCGCCTATCTTGGCACCAAATTTGGTGGCTCTAGCTCAAAAACTGTGGGAGATATAAGCTATTCTGATTTTAAAATGCGGGGGGGCTGGGGGTGTAATGGGGGGGGCGTGGCTCCAAAATTTTTGATGCAGTTTTTTGGGGGTTGCTAGTAGCTATCTTCTTACCAAGTTTGGTAGTTCTAGTTTGAAGGGTGTGTGAAATATGCGGATTTATAGTTTTTGAGCTATCGAATTTATCGATTTGCCAGCCCCCCAGTTATCGTAGAACCCCAATCTTGGCACTTTAATTTACTTTCCCATAGATAAAGAGAATTGGAAAGTTTTAAGTCTCTAGCTTGAAGGGTGTGGAAAAAAGTTGCGTTCATACAGACGGACAGACGGACAGACACCATGACGGACATTGCACAAACCCAATATACTCTTTACCTTCGGTATCAAGTATAAAAATGAAACGGGACATAAGTTAGATTTCAAATATACGGGACCCTATACAGTAGATAGTATAGGAGAAAGAGATAACATCATTATATCAAATAATAAAAATAAACAAGTAAGAAGGCTCTAGTCGGGAGAGTCCGACTAGAAGATACCCTGAACCCAGTTGCAATAAATAAATTAAGTTTATGTAGACTTTGGTATACTGACTTAGCTTCAATCGATTAAGTTCAATATCTCCGGTGTTTCCCAACCGATTTGGACATGGCTATATCGTCTCGGCTGTTGATGCTGATCAAGAATATATGTACTTTATGGGGTCGGAGATGCTTCCTTCTGCCTGTTACATACTTTTGCACAAAACCATTATACCCTTATTTACCCATTTTATGGGTTAAGGGTATAAAAACAAACTGTACATACAGATAGGTTAAAAATGTTTAATTCTTCATTATTTTTGGTGTGGCCACACATATAACCAATAACACATATATGTATATATAAATGATAAAACATATATTGGAATAAAACATGCTTATCATTGCTACAAATAACTGTTAATCATATTGAGAATTTGCTTAATACTAATTAATTTTAATTCACAATAATTTTATGCACTCCAAAATTTTTATAGTTTTAATAAAACAAATAGTTATAAATGAATTTTAAACTTTAATATTTAAAAAATTTTTTATACCCTTAGCCCATAAAATGGGTAAATAGAGGTATAATGGTTTTGTGCAAAAGTATGTAAGAGGCAGAAGGAAGCATCTCCGACCCCATAAAGTACATATATTCTTGATCAGCATCAACAGCCGAGAAGATATAGCCATGTCCGTCTGTCCGTCTGTCTGTATGATCGCGTGGATCTCAGAGACAACAAGAGCTAGAGACTTCAGATTTTGGATATAAGTTCTCCTATACCATGAGCAGAACAAGTTTGTTTCAAATTATCGATAACTATTCTGGTTTCCGATATACACATAATATCGATAATAGAAAAATATCGAATTTGGAATATCTTAAAATGAGGGTTGGCGTAATGGGTAATGATAAAACTTTTCTGAAAATTTCGTCCAAATCGGTTGAGAAACACCGGAGATATTGAACTTAATCGATTGAAGCTAAGTCAGTATACCAAAGTCTTACATAAACTTAATTTATTTATTGCAACTGGGTTCAGGGTATCTTCTAGTCGGACTCTCCCGACTAGAGCTTTCTTACTTGTTTGCATTTTTAATATCAATAACATTTTTAATCAATTATTTTATAAATATTTAAGGGAGAAGCCCTAATGGTGAACACCCCTAAGGTTTTTGGGATATTAAATTGTCAGAAATCAACGTAAAGCTTAGCTTTTGGTATCGTAGGAAAGCTAGTTCAATTGCCCATCGATCAGGGTAAGGCATTATACACATTTCATTCGTTTTTTGAAAGATACATAGGATTTAATGATAAAAGTCAAAATCACGATTTTCGATAAAGTGCCCCTGTGGTTCTCACTCCCCTTAATCTTGTCAAAATAGAGCCAATAAAATGAAATAAAATGACAAATCATTGTTTTTATTTATGCTTTTGTATTTTATGCAATTAAACACTCAAAAACAACCGAATTTAATAATTTATTAAAATTTATTACTCGTAATAGTGCATTTACACTGGCGCCGTAAGCAACGCCTTTAAGGTCTTCGATATTTTTAACCATTACCATACAAAATATGACCGTTAAATTTGAATTTAGCGACTTTTTCTCGCGCCGCTAGAGCGCAGCTATTCTAGCGGCTAAAATAAAGACCGACCTTTTTTACCGATGAATCAATATTTTTGGTCAAATTTATGTTGGCGGCAACAGAAATCAGCTGCTTAAAAATAAAAACAAATGTGCAAGTAAGTACAAAATGATTTAAAATACTAAATATTATTATTATTCTTGTAATTAAACAATTTAATTTCAAGTGGATGTCGGACAAAAAAGAAAGCGATGGTCGGAGAACTTGGAGAGCATTTTTATTGAAGTATGGTGCGATAGAGCCGATGACCTGCGTGGTACGCGAAAAAATATTCATGTCTATGCCGAGATGGCAGAAACATTAAAAGAATTTTCCGTGGACATGACTCCACTAGATGTCAAGAAGAAGTTGGAGTCGCTAAACAAAGAGATACAGGTTTGTTTCAGGCATTCAAAACACGCCTTCCGAATATGTTATATATATAATCGCGGTTTTGCACATTGTATACATATATTGCATGAGAAAACTGTTGTGGGTAGCTCTGGCGGATCGACATCGACGTGGCCACATTTTGAGACGATTGGGAAGATTCTCGCCTCTTCCAAATCTACAAACCCTGAGGCACTTGTGGAGGAAAGCTGTGGTAAGTGCAATGATTACAACAAATTAATTGATGTTTATTCATATAAATTGCTGTTTCAATAGGATTTCAAATAGAAAACGAAATGCAAGTGGAATGGTTGGGAGAATTTGAGGTCAAAGTCGTCGATGAGTCGTCACGTTCGACATGCGTGTCCCCCGAGGATGGGCCTTCAACCTCAAAGAGGAGACGGTCAAATTCTGGAGGCGATAAAATGATTTTAAAAAAACTGCTATCCTCAAGGAATTTACCGATCGTGCCACTCGAGCGTGCCGTTGAAAACCAGAGAGAGTTAATGGCTTTTATAAAGGAAAAATTTAGTGCAAATAATGAAAAATAATAGCTAATAAATTTTGTTGTGATAAAAAATCTTGTTTTATTCAACTATTTCAGCAAGTGATTCAGCTATTGCGTTTCTTATTTCCTCTGCAGAGCTGTTTGGACCGCAGCCCGTTTGTCTGTGGTGTTCGGGCTGTTCACGCTCATTCAAGGGCAAGCCTAAAACTTTGTCGTACTTGCTGTTGTGAGTATTTAAAAAGTTGTGCAAAACACAACAGCACTTAATGAGTGCATTTGCATTTTCAATATTATTGTCAATGCCTTTGACAAGGCGACGAAACCTGCCCTTCAGTTGTCCAAACGCATTCTCCACGACGCGTCTAGCCTTAGATAGGTGGTAATTGAAGCGCTTCTTATCCTCAGAGGCTTCAATCGAGAACGGGTTTGGCTTCATCATACTTGGGCAGAATCGGAAGGCGGAAACCCCAGTCAATAACACTGGCACGTCAACACCTCCTATTCTCTTAGTGTTATTTTGAAATAAACCACTTGTGGATATCATCTGCTTCAGGGCTGACCGTTCATATATCTGGGAGTCGTTACATCTGCCAGGAGACCCCACATTTATATCCATTAATCTATATCTGTAGTCCACAAGAGCCAGAAGAACAACAGAGTACCACCCTTTGTAATTATAATAATCTGTTGCATCCGTCTGTTTAGGTTTAATTTCAATGTGGCATCCATCAATTGCTCCAAAGCACTGCGGAAACCCAAGTTTTTCAAAGCCTTGCACCGAATCCTCAATTTGTGATTGGGTCAACAAATTTGGCCCCAGATACTCAAGTGCCGTGTTTTGCCAAACAAGTTTGCAGAACTCCTTTTGAATGTTGCACAGGCTAGCAGTCGATATGCCAAACAACCTGGCAACGGTTCTGTACTCGGCGGATGAGCCCAGGCTGTACAAAGCTACGGCAACCCGCTTGTCCAGTGGGATGCACGATCTTAAACTGGTTTCCTTCCGTTCCATTTGAGGCAAGGCATCAACTAACTTTAGAAAAAACTTCTTTCCATCCTGAAGCTCTCCTTAAACAAATCCTCACTCAATTTTGGCACATCCATCTTCCAATAACAACCATTGCGCTCGAGCATCCAGACACTTCGCGTGCTTATAAAGTCGAACTGCGACAACATATTTAGCGCAGCCGTTGCTGCTGCCGCTTCTTCATTTTCGCAATCAACAAAATTGCTTAAATTCTGAACGCCATCATTTGCCGTATTAATAATGCTATCACCAATTTGCGTGGCCAGCATTAATAAATTTAAATTTTGATCCATTTTTAAATTTTCTTCTTCTTTAGCAATCACAACCAAAAGTAAAGAAAAAACAGCTGATTATAAAGACTTTTTGCCAGTGTAAATGACTTTCGCCGCTTACCACTAAGGCTTTTTTAGCGGCGCCAGTGTAAATGCACTATAATAAACAGTATCGCCAGCGATGCAGCGATGTATCGATTAAAGTATCGATTTATGCATCGCACGCTCAACATCGCACACACAAGAACAATAAATTTTTAGATTGCCCAGAAACTTGTTTATGTTGTGCGCAGATGACGTCACAATGCTTGTGTTGAATATTTGCCTTGGTAATATGCATCATATGTGACGTCATCTGCGCAATGCGTTATCTGTCTTAATTGTGTCATGTTGCTATTAAAAAGGGCGCAAGGTTTTAAGCAAATCTACAAAAAATGAATTCAAGTTTTATGCCAACTCATAATAAATTCATTTTATTAATTTTTCTTCATTTTTCTTATTATAACTTTTTCTTGCTCTTCTTGCAAATCATAACAAATTAATTTTATTCATATTTCATCATTTTTGTCTACATAACTTTTTCTTGCTCTTCTTGCAAATCATAACAAATTAATTTTCATTTTCGCCAAAATGTTCCGGTTGACGTATTTAGGGGCTATGACCGTCGTTAGGGCTTCTCCCTTACATATTTGTAATATTACGTTATCTTTAAAAAAAAAGGAGGTGTAGTGTATTTATACATCTATACAAATACGAACATATATTATTAAACTTGTAACACTTTGTTGCAGGTATAAACAATCATAAATACACCGAATACAAACATGACCAAAAATATGCATGCGCAAAATCAAGTACATTCGTTACATACGTAACATAAAAAATATGAAGCCTCTTAAGAAGGCCAAGCCAGCGCGGGTCGTTGCACGAGAAAAGCTGCGCTTGCACTTAGGACACTCTTCAAGTGTTCACTCAAATATATAAGTACACCCGCTCTCCATCTCTTTGTAGCTGTTAACCGATAACAGCATAAGTTTATAAGACTATAACCATAAGCTAGAAACATATCTGATCAATAAAAGAACATTCAAAAAACCGAACTCAAACGGCACGGTGTTGCCTTGTCCTAAAATTCAAAATATAAACCCCCCCCCCATTACAAAATCTTCTTTCTTCTTTATTATCGCAAGAAGTGTTAACGGAAATAAAACTAGATTTTGCTACTAAGTACGAAGATAAATCTAAAGTAGTTCCCGATTTTTTAAATATTTTATAGATCTTGTCTTTGCGTTTTTCAATTTCGATAGTTCTCTCGTAAACCAATGTGGTTTATTATCACTTGAAGAACAAGAGAGGGGAACACAAATATCCAATTCAAAGTCCTATAAAATATGGCTATGGCAGTTTCTATATCACTACAAGATTAAAGGCGAGACCAATTAGTATGTTGAAGAAGATAATTTAATTTAGTAAAGTTAGTTTTGAGAAAGCAACGGGTTTTTAAAGTATTTTTAGATACTGAAATAGGGTTAAGAGTTTCGATGGATAGTTCTAAGGTTGGATGGTAAGTATCTTCCGGAAGCACTAGAGGGGGTATTCTACTAGCATTACTGCAATCGGAGTCCGAAACAAATATTAAGTCCAACATTCTACCACTACAGTTATGCACCCTGTTAACTTGCGATAGGCCTAACTCCAGTAGGCCATCGATAAAATCATCAGAAGTGACTGGTAATACCGCCGAAGATGTGTCATTCACAGACCATACAACATGTGGCAGATTAAAATCACCAACCACTATCAGACTATCCATATCTGTTAACAATGACGAAACAAGTTGCAGAACACTAAGATGGGATGAGTAAATGTTAATATCAGAATGAGGAGGAATATAAGAACAAGTAAAATAAAGTGAACGGCCGTATAGTAGTATTTTAACACATAAAAGTTCTGTGTCCGAAAGATCATGAGCATGAATCTTTTCAGAGGAAATACAAGAGTCAACAGCAACGAGAATACCACCCCCCTTGCGGGAGGCATGATTGCATCTGTACAAGTTATATTTAGAAGGAAAAATGGAGCAATCAGAAATAACGGGTTTTAACCAGGTTTCTGTAAGTGCATCAAAGGATAGGCTGTTAACATATAATTTAGCAAGTTTACTGTTAAGGCCTCTAACGTTTTGATAGGTCAAGCTAATAACTTTTGTTAGTTTTTTGCCGCCGAGGTGGAGTCAACTGGGTGGCTAATAGGTGGTGCGCTACCAATCCTAATACCGTTAATATTATTACTATTTCGCCAATTCACACACTCCTTCACAACGAGCTGAGCCGGCCAAAACTTTTCAGAACAGAAATTGTCGAGAAAAGTTCGGGCGGAACACTCAATTTGAAAGAAGATATGCTTCGGGCTTGCTTGAATTTAAATTTTTCAACCATAATATGTGGTGAAACCAAATTACTTTTAACGTAGGCACAAACATCATCCGATGAAGAATCGGATGCTAGCCTAGACACGAAAATAAACTTATTAGGTGGGACAACAACAAGAGGCTTGTGAGCCCCAGTTGTACCTGTATTAGGATTAATAGGCACACGAGCTGCTGAACCAGAGGGCTCATGCAAAGGATGGAAGATAAAGTGGCTAGGTTATTGATAGGATTCCTTGCAGAGGAGATAAAGTAACATTGGTGGGTTAGCATTGGAACCAATTGAAGGATTAATGTTAGGCACTAAAAGCCACATGCATAGCCTTAAAGCCAACATGAGTCTGCCTCATGAATTTGGTCGATTCTTTCACCGCTAAATTGCAGGGCTCGCAAAACCATTTAAGGCCTGTATCTGCCATTAAGCAGTCCCTGATTTTGGGAGTTGTCACACAATACACACAAAATGAAATCTTGGTTGGTGGTTCCAACCACTTTGCAATTGGTGCTACAGCATGCAAACATTTTCAAATTATTTTCAAATTATTTTAAGGTTTTAACTGGCAACTAATATACTAGCACAAAACAAAGTAAGGCGGCGGTAAGTATAAGTAAACGTATCACTGCAAGAGCATATAAGTTAGTAAATATCAAATGAGCGCTTAAATGAGAGAGCGTAAGCGCGTAGGCAGATAGAACCGCAAGTGCGACGGATAATAGCGGATAAGAGCGGGAGAGCACTGATGCTGTAAAGCGAGAGCAAAAAAACTGACAAGCTGTTTGTTGTTATACGGTATATACATACACGTGCAGCATGCTACGCGCAGCGTTTGAATGTATTTACAAAATGTGACTGTAGGTGTCGTGCTTGTGAGTCCGCTCATGATCAAAAGCCCAAAGAGGCGGCTCAAAGTTTGACAAGAGAGCGCACATCGCTCTTATGCTTCGAGCCCGATATCAAAATAATTTGATATCACGCTCGCAGCATGTGTGTAGTGTGTAGTAAAAATTTGTTAATTCCGTTATATTTAAATGTTTTTAGTTTCGTACAGCTGCACAATTTAACTACGCGAATTATTTGTATTTATTTGCTGTTATTTTCATTTTATGCACAGTGAATCTCGATGCCTTATATGAAATATAAGATTTTGTGTATTTTAAATATATTTAGAGTATATGACTGCAGATGTAAGAATTAATATTTGTATTGTATTGTACAAATGTCCAAATGCTATTCAAAGCACAGCACTTCTTTTGAAAAAGAAATTGAAAACTGCACTTATTAATGAGCAAACTACTAATGACAAAAAAATCATAACAAGCCCTCTAATATAGATAATTGAAATTTCATTTATTATTATTATTATAATTGGGGTGAAGTGCACTGCGACCTAAAAGATCTATTGTGCCCCCTTCTTGGCTTAAAGCTCTTCCATCAGACCCAGTTCTTGTACGAAGGCAAGTATATTTACTGGATCGATGGTCTTCAGGTCAGTGAGCTGAATAACATGTTTTCCTAGAAACCTGCTTCTCTTCCCCACTAAGGCTACACATTCTGCTATGATATGCAAGGAGGATTCCCTTTCCATATAGCAGAATCTGCATGTATCATTACTAGCGATTCCTAGCTTGGCTAGGTGACCCCTTAGTCTGCAGTGTCCTGTCAAAAGACCGGTGATTATCCTGAGTCTATTCTTTCCCATGTTTATAATCTGCTTGAATCTTTTCAGATTGTAAGTTCCAAGAAGACACTTGGCTTGTCTGAGTCCTGGGGACTGCGCCCAGCTCATTTCGCGCAAGAGTTTCTCTTCACTCCTAAGTTCCTGCCGTATTGTGCTTCTTCCTATCCCACAGTACGGCTCGGGCCCTATGAGGGGTGTCGCTGCCCCCAGCCTTGCTTGCTTGTCTGCCTCTACGTTCCCAGCTCTGTTAACATGTCCTGGGACCCATCTTAGGGTTAGCCTATTATGTAGTCCCAGAGTGTTTAGCTTGGTTCGCACCTCGCGAACTACCTTCGACCTAATTTCGATCTTGCTGAGTGCCATAATGGCTGCTTGACTATCTGATAATATAGCTATATCCCTATTCCGATAGTTACGCTTCAGATTAAAGTCCACACACCTCCCTATTGCACATACCTCAGCCTGGAAGATGCTGGTGTGCTTACCTTGGGACTCATGGTATTTTAGCCGAGGGCCTACCACTCCAAGACCGGGCCTTGGTTGGTAAGGGATCCATCGGTGTACCATTTGATGGTGTGGGATTTCATTTGGTGGACCTCTTCAAGAGATGTCCACTCCCTTTTGCTGCTCAGGTGAACTTGAAATTTTTGCTCGAACATGTGTTCGGCTTTCATTTCGTCCCTAGGCTGTGCCAATAGGGGAAGCTCACCTGACAGCATATCTGCATCTAGTTGACTCAGAATATGCTCCTTGCCAACTCCCTCGACCGACATTCTTAATAATGCAGCTTTCTGCTGTAGCCTAATTATGTGATGGAGTGGGGTAATCTCCAACAGAACCTCTAGCGCCGATGTGGGACAGGTCCTCATCGCTCCAGTGATTCCTACACAGGCCATTCTTTGCAATTTATGTAATTGCCTCTGCACAGTGATTTGCTGTGCCTTGTCCCCCCATGCAATTGCTCCGTATGTGAGCATGGGCCTTACTACCATGAGGTATAGCCATCTCAAAATTTTTGGAGAGGTTCCCCATGATTTCCCCGCTATTCTACGACATGTGTAGAGTGCTCTGCAGCACTTTAGAATCGTATTCTGAATATGGGTCCCAAAGTTCAATTTACTGTCAAATGTGACCCCAAGGTATTTGACTTCCCTGCTTGTTACTATTCGACTCCCCGCGAGCCTAATATCTCTCATCCTCTGAAACTTATACCTCCTGGTGAACGGAACAATGACGGTTTTTGTAGGGTTTAGGTTGAGTCCAACCTCACTACACCAGTCATACGTGATCCTAAGTCCCAGTTGGATAATTTCACACAGAGTTTCCTCATACTTGCCCCGCGCTATTATCACAATGTCATCGGCATAGCCCTGGCATTGGATACCCCTGCTGGCAAGTCTACTTAACAATTCGTCTACTAAGATACTCCATAAGAGCGGTGATAAAACCCCCCCTTGTGGACAGCCTCTTGTGGTTGTCACTGTTACGGTACTATCTTGTATAGTTGCCGTAGCTTGTCTGGACCTGAGTAGCGATGAGATCCATCTGCTAGTTGTCATGTCCAGACCCCTTCTATTTAGGGCAGCCTTGACGGCATCGTGTGAGGTGTTGTCAAAGGCGCCCTCAATATCTAAAAATGCACATATTGCTACTTCTTTGTTTAAAACTGCGGAACGCAAAGTGCGGTGCAGTTTATAAAGTGCCGTATCCGTAGATCGGCCTGCTCTGTATGCATGCTGCGTAGCTTGCAGCGTACTCCGTGTCAACAGAGTACTCCTAATGTAGTTATCCACTAGCTTTTCCAACGTTTTCAACAAAAACGATGTTAAGCTAATGGGTCTGAAGGACTTTGGGTTGGTGATATCTGTCTTCCCTACTTTGGGGATGAAGACCACCCTAGCTCTACTCCAAGTGCTCGGTATATGACCGAGTGCAAGGCTACTGACTAGTATTTTCCTCAGGGTGGGTAGGAGTATGTCCTGCCCCTGCTGAAGGAATACTGGCGATATACTGTCCAGACCGGGAGATTTATAGGGCTGGAAAGTTCCAATTGCCCATTGTGTCTTCTCCATTGTGACTACTGACTTGGCTAGTGCCCAGTCTAGAGCAGTCGGTCTGTGTCTGTCTTCCGTTTCGAGTGTTTCGCATGGGCCACAGGGAATACTTCCTGGGAAGTGCGTCTCGAATAGAAGCTCTAGCTTGTCCATGTTACTGGTCGTAAAGGTGTTGTCCCTACGTTTCAGGGCTAGATTCGCCTCCGGTGCCCGTTTGGATAATGCTCTATGGAGCCGTGCACCTTCAGTCGTACTAGCTATGCTTTCGCAGAGGTCCCTATAGTTCCTACGTTTAGCCTTTCGGTTTTCCCTGCTGTACAAGGTGAGGCTTTCCCGATAGTTATCCCATGATCCGTCACTCTTGGCTCTGTTGAAGAGATGACGGGTGGATGTTCGTAGTCTCTCTAGACTATCGTTCCACCATGGGGCATCTATTTCTCTGCGCGTTTTGCCTAGTGGGCAGCTTTCCTCAAATGCGTTACTGATGCATTTGCTTAAATTCCGTACAACTCTATTTAGCTCACCTGTGCGTTTGGCTATTCCAAAACTTTCGGAGGCTAGGTTAAGTTTTAGGGTTGACCTAAACTTTTCCGAGTTGGTTTTTCTGGGGTTGCGAGTTGGAACATTACTTTCCGTATTAAACTGAAGCTTAAAAAGGATGATCTTATGATCAGACATAGATTCTTCTGAGGAGACATGCCATTCTCTGAGATGTGGCCGTAAAGACCGACTGGTCAGGGTGATGTCTAAAACTTCCTCTCTTATTCTAGTTACGAATGTCGGTGTTGACCCGACATTTAAAATTTCTAAATTATATTTGAATATAAAGTCAGTGAGGCACTCACCCCGTGTGTTGATGTCGCTGCTGCCCCATATTGTGTGGTGCGCGTTGGCATCGCAGCCGATTAAAATTGGCAGCTTCTCTCTCCTGCAGTAATCCACCAGCTTATCCACTTCCGGTGGAGGGCATGCCTCATCACCCGCGAAGTAGGCGGATACCACTACTATAGGGGGGGCGCTTCCTTTGCCTTTAACGGCAATGGGCACGCAGTCCCTAGTAAGGAATTCTGAAAGAATAGTAAAGTTAATGCCTTTTCTTACCATGATACATGTCCTAGGTTTCGGATCTCTGTGGTCCCAGATTACCTTCGAATAAGCGGTGTACAGGCCTTTGATGCCATCGTTCACCCATGGCTCCTGTTCAAGGGCCAGCCCAAGATGTTGTTTGATAAACATCCTGGCTAGGACGGCCGAGGCCGACTTAGCCCGATGGAGGTTTATCTGGGCTAGCCCCGTGGTGGCGACGAGAGGCGTCACCATCACTTTACCGCCGCTCCGCTTCCTGACGATGAAGGCCCGGAGTTGCCCCCATCGTCGCTGCCCGTCAGCGTCACGTCAGCTTCATTTTCTGCCTCCATCTCTGCAGCCAGCTCCTGCGACGATATTGGCGCCTGCTCGTCTAGCCCATCCTCCAGCATTTCTGGGCTGAGCGTCACGTCCGCCAGCTCCTCGTCGTCCGCCAGATCCAGGCACACCTCCGAGGCAGCGGGAGGGGGGGGTATCACCTCTGGTGAGGGGGACGGTACCACCTCTGCTGGTTTGGGTGCCGGTACTGGGGCGGGGGCGGAGGCATTTTGGCCGGCGGTCGACTTCTTAAGGTCACTAACGGGGATGGTCCCGTATCGGAAAGAGACCTGGTGGCCCTTCTCCACAATGGCATCCTTGGAGGCTTCATCGATGCCGATCACCATCAGCGCACCTCCACCCTCCGTTCTTCTCGAAATTACCTTCCACGCCTCGGTCTCGATCATGTTCTGATTCCTCAGCAAAATCAGTATTGATTCGTTAGACCGATCAGCGCTCCTTGGACAGTAGATGGTGATGGTATGTGGCGAGGGGATATCCTCACCTACCCTACAGTCAAGGGGTACTCCCTTCCACGTCTGCAACCTCGACGTCATGGTCCTCAGCCAATCTGCTGAGCATTCGTCAGAGCATTCGATCACCAGGTGTCCCACCCTGAAATGAATGCCCGCGAACGCAACCGCGGTGCCCCATCCCGAGAGAATAATCTCATCGAGGATGGCCTCCTCCAATGCGGACAAGTCCCCGTGACTGAGCATTACCTGGGGATATTCCACAGGTAACACGGCCACTTTGACCCTTTTTGCCATCGTCGCGTAGGACGGGCGAGCCGCAGTGGGCACTGGAGGAGAAGGTTTCCTCACAGCCGTAGGGACGGAAGCAGCAGCAGCCTTCGACGTGCTTGGACGCTCCTCCTGACACACCCTTTTGGGGGCCTCAGTAGGTGGCGTCAAAGTGTCATTCAGGCGTTTGGGGGTTGGTCCCCTTGCCTGCTGCGCCGTCTCTCTGCCGGTGGTTGCCTTTTTCAGCGCCTCAGCAGGGGGTAGTCCCGGCTGCAGATACCTGAGGTACCACTTCACCTTTGATCCACATAGGCCCTTCCTATTTGGATCGTCTATACCCCCCGGCTCTCCGAGTTTCGGAAGGGTCTTCTTCGGCTGCTGACTCCCATGTGCCGCCTGACTGTGCCTCCTGACCGCATTAACCGTCGGCCGCGCCGGTTGGCGCATGCTTTCGGTTGCGGGGGCGGCGTCTCGACAGGGATGTCCTTTACCTCTCCTTGGGGCGATGTGGGGTTGGTCCCACGCTGGAGGACCAGTCTCCGTCAAGGAGGCGGTCCTCAAAGTGTCTCGCGACACGGGCGGCAGGGATATCCTGCTGTACTTTATTGTTGTTATGCTTCATACTTATTCCCACGAGTTGCGGAGAAATTATGGTCCGCCCGGGCAGAGATCCGCCATACCCGGGTAAGGCTGGATAGAACAGGCGGTTGCCATCTGCCTGAGCCCACCGTTAGAGACTGGGCTAGTTTTTAATCCGGGCCCCCAGCCAGGCTGACTCTCGGCACGGTCCGATTGACACCTTAGCCCAGCCCGGAGTGAGATGTGAGGGAAGGGATGTAGATGGGTATTTGTGGGGGAGTTGGGAGTGTGTGAGGCTATGATTGAAAGACGGCGACACAAGCGTCTTGTCAGTGCGATAAATCCTACCGCACCCGCTGTTTGTCCGGGACTGCTTATTCACGAGGATTTCTCGCTATTCGCAGCTGACCCCGAAGGGCCGTTCGCTATCCGCAACCCGCGACCCGCCTGGTGGCCTCAGCTTAGCCCCCTCCGAACCATCCCACAAGTTCATCAGACCAGGTGAAATTTCATTTAGATAAACAGTTTTATTTTGTATTAACAAAACAAAACACATGCAATATATAAGGCTTCCTATAACCTTCTCATTCGCACATACATAACCTATTTAGGTCACATGTAAGAGACTTAAGCTAAGAGAGATGCACGTGTATATACCGCATTAGTAATCACACAGAATATGAAAATGCAAATATATGTATGTAAGTATGTACGTATGTTTACTTTATGTTTTCTTTATATTGAGGCAGAGCAGTCTCAGTTAAACTGCAAATTAAAGTGAGTATAAATTCGGCAAATTCTTTTATGCAAACTAAAATATATATTTGCATCACTGCTAAAACTATATACCAGATTAAACAGAGTAAAAACACCGTTCACAAAAACAAGAGAACAATAAATAATCAAGAGCACGCAAAAACACGACCGTCTGACTATAACAAATTGTATTCTCTTGTCTCCTTGGAGGCCTCAACTCCAGTACTAAAAAGATCGATCCGTTTTGCTTTATCTTATCGTAACCACTAACTACTAACCTATTACTGGTCTTATTGAGTTTTTATAATTTTATTTTAACTAATTGTACCCTTCACAGGGTATATTGACTTTGTCATGAATCTGTAACGCCTTAAAGGAATGATGGGAGACCCCATAAACTATATTTCAAAATGATCAGGACGAGCTCAGGAATTGATTTCCGTCTGTCCGTCTGTCTGTTTCAACACGATTTCTGGCCAAACTGCTGAACCGATCTTGATGAAACTTTCACAGATTGCTTAGATCATGTCGGGTTTGTTCACTATGAAATTTCATCCCGATCGGAGCATTCTACGATATAGCCACCATATAAATTTACCATATCAACACGATTTCCGGGCAAACTGCTGAACCGATCTTGATGAAACTTTCACAGATTGCTTAGATCATGTCGGGTTTGTTCACTATGAAATTTCATTTCGATCGGAGCATTCTACGACATAGCCACCATACAAATTTACCATATCGTACTATAAATTGTTGTCTCTGTCGTGCACTTTCAAGTACCTACATGTCAAATTGTTGTTGTTGTCGCACACGAACAAGTAAATGACGCTCAAGAGTAAAAATATTAGCGAAAAATTACCAACAACTGCACAGAAACATTAATAAGAGGGGGGAGCATTGATTTGGCTGTGTGAAGGGTATCATAGTCTTGGCAAGGCCAAAATTAACTATGCGCCACTATGTTTTTTTATTTAAATTTTTAATTTTATTTAAGTTTAGTTTAATTTGGATTTTATGTCAGCTGATCTTAGTTGACAATAAAAAAATAAATAAATAACTGACGACGACGAATGCCGGAAATGCAAGGTTATTGGTGTCAAGGAAACGCTTGAGCATCTCTTTTGCTGCTGCCCCGCACTGGCAGCACAAAGACTACGCCCCTTCCCTTCCTAGCTGCAGTCGATGAAGCCAGCAAGCGGTAACCCAATAAGCTTCTGGCATTCGCCCAAAGCACACGTACCCCGCAAGACACCACATAGAGATAGTCCATCGGGATAGCCCTTAACACCTCCAAACACCGGCTTCACTAAGGACCCTCTATCGGTCTATGTGTGGCGCTCCCCTGAGAGGGTCAGCCAGTCAAACCTAACCTAATTGGTCTAAGATTTCTTCTATTCTTGGCAGTGGGTATTTGTCTGCTAAGAGTTTTTTGTTTATTTGGCAGTAATTATCTACTTAACGCCATTTTTTTCCTTGGAATTTGGGAGAAATTTCATGGGAACCTAGAGAAGTGGGCTATTATATTCGGAAATTGATGGCTCAACAATACCATATTTTATTAGTTTTTTAACCTTTCTGTTTATTTCTGGCTTTTCTGTTTCAGCATTTCTATAGTTTTTTTTTTTATAAACTGGTTTTTTTCTGCTAATCTTAATTTTTATTTATTACATGAAATAGGTTCTGATTCTAGAGTAAATATGCCACTATATTTGGTACATAAATCAGTTAGTTTTGTTTTGAATTGGTCAGGGAATGTTAATTTATTTATGACTTCGTTTGTTCTATTGTTTGAATTGATGTTATTTGCTTGAATTTCATATTCTGCAAGTGACTCAAATTAAATTTTTGGATTTTGAATTTTTATGTGTTTATCAGTTCGGATTATTGCACTATTACTTTCAACGATACAGTTTGCTACTATTACCCCAGGATGTATTTCATGGTTTGGTATTAATAGAGTGTTTTCGGTAGTCAGTAGCATGATTTGTCTCATTAAGGCGCGTTTGTAATGTCAGCGTGAGATTGCAAAATGTTTTGCTTCTGTCTGACTCACATATTTTCCACATAAGTTCGTCTCACTCACTCTCAATCTGAAACCGCTTTCGATTGCATCTCAGCTTGGAGTGGGAAAGCTCCAAAATTTTTGCCTCTATTTTGCTCAACTACATTTAATATTTATTTGGTACATTTTAACGAATACATAACAATAAAATCATTGCGTCATTTCACATTTTTTAGCTGAGTTCGAATCAGTTGATTGCATTGTTCCCGCTGCAACAAATGCTCTCGTGCCCAACACCCTGGACCACTGCTCTTCGGCTTCTCCTCTTCAACTACAGCAGCAGCAGCAAGAACTGCCTGCGTCATCATTGAATTATAAGCTAATAAAATTGCTTGTTTTTCTCCATTTTGATTCACTTTATAAATTCTTGCCACAAACATAAAACAAACATCAAGTGTTCATAGCTCATAGACAGCTGTTTTACAATTTCGAAAAATCGAACACTCTGACATTGTAAACTATCAGAGTACATTTCAGAGTTTTAAAAGCATCAATCCAAGCTAAGCTGACATTGTAAACCCTCCTTTACTTCTGATCTTGCTGGTAATAATATTGAATTATCAATATCATTGTGCAATAATGGTACATGTATATGGTAACTAAGTGAGTTTGGTTTTATGATGAATTCAGGTTGGTAATCTATTATACAATTATATTTTATAAAGTCAAGTCCAATAATTTCATCGCATGGAACTGGAAACTTTCCAGTGGAAAGTCGTTGCTGACAATTTGGAAGTCATGAGTCATAATAAAATAATCGAAAAGTAAGTCAATTGTTGATTGTCCAATTGATTTAATTGTTCCCTGTCCTATTCCTGTTATGTCTGCTTTGAAATTTGAATTTATTATTGATTCTAATTGTTTTTTTTTAACACGCTTTTATTAGCTTCACTTGTATGTATGTATGTATGTTTGTATGTATTTTGTATGTAACTCTCCTTTGGACTAAAAGCAAGTGGCTTATTACTGTCAGTAAATCCCACCACCTCAAGTTCATTCGTTGGCCGAGCGGTCTAAGGCGCGGGTCTTCGCTCCCGGACTCACCGATCGTGGGTTCTAATTGTTTTTTTTTTTTTTTTTAATCTGCACCATGTTCATGTTCACTAGAACTTACAAATTTTTTTTTTTTTTCAATAATTAATAGAACTAAAAATTAAAAAATAAATATAGTTAAAAAAAACTAAAAAACACGCTTTTATAATACATCGAACTAAAAAGTGAAAAATAAATATAGTTTAAAAAAACTAAAAAACACGCTTTTAGAGCCTATCAAACTAAAAGTTTAAAAATAATTTTTCAAATAAGCTTAAAACAATAATAAATGATAAATACAAGCATTATTGTAAAAAAAAGCGTGGGGCGCTTTGTCAATATTTCTCGTACATCGAGCGCCCAACGCTTTTTTTACAATAATGCTAGTATTTATCATTTATTATTGTTTTAAGCTTATTTGAAAAATTATTTTTAACTTTTTAGTTTGATATGCTCTAAAAGCGTGTTTTTTTAGTTTTTTTAAACTATATTTATTTTTCTCTTTTTAGTTCGATGTATTATAAAAGCGTATTTTTTAGTTTTTTTAAACTATATTTATTTAAGATAGATATGTTAGCTCCTGTGTCTATTAGTAGTGTTAATTGGGTAGTTTTGTTTTCGTTTTGGATTGTTATGAGACTGCTGATCTTTAGGTTTATTTGTAAAATTTTTACTGTTGTTGGTTGCTCAAGGGGGACTGTTGGTTTTCCAAGTCAACTTGTGTAGCTCGGACCAGGTTTTCTTGTTCACGGCCTCTATTTTGGTTGCCTCTGTACGAGCCGCCTCGAGAGTTACCTCTGCTATTATTGTATTGGTTGCCGTTGTTGTTATTATACCTGAAACCGCCTCTGTTGTAAGGTTGGCCTCTGTAATTACCTCAACCGCAGTTACCACCACGTTGAGAATAATTTTGGTAAAATAGAACAGTGTTGGTGTTACCAGTTGCTTCTGTGCATCTGTCGACAAATTTTGAAATGGCGTCATTCCTGTTGTTGAACGTGCCTGCTTACATGATGAGCTTTACTCCATCAATAGCAAAATTTTTAGTCATTACTTTTACAGCTTGATTTGTGCTGTATTTGGTGGCCATTTCAGATGTTAAACCATCATTAATGTACTCACCCTCTAAGGCTTTTGTTAGTTGCTCAACCTCATGAGTAAAATTGTTGGCTGCTTTACTTTTCTTTTGTAATTTTGTAATTTTGGCTGATAATACTTCAACCAATTCTCCTTTTACTGTTCTTGTTAATTTGGCATTAGTTTGAGTGATGGTTTGTTCATCGCTATTCAAATTTCTTGCATGACCTTTCAATTTGATTTTTATTAAGCTTATTGCAATTATTTCATGATCGCTTTTTAGTATATCTAGTATATTCAATACGTCAACGAAAATTTGTAAATTTTCAGCTTTGCCATCATACTCCGATAATATGGAGGAGGCTGTTTTGATAAATTCAATCTTTGTTTGAGCCATTGTATTGCTGTTTAATTTTGGCTCTGGTGTTTCAGTGCCATTAATTCGTCCAAGTCTTGGAATTGACTTGGGTCAAACTCAACTAAAAACAAGTAAGAAGGCTCTAGTCGGGAGAGCCCGACTAGAAGATACCCTGAACCCAGTTGCAATAAATAAATTAAATTTATGTAAGACTTTGGTATACTGACTTAGCTCCGGTGTTTCTCAACCGATTTGGACGAAATTTTCAGAAAAGTTCTATCATTACCCATTACGTCAACCCTCAGTTTTACATTTTCCAAATTCGATATTTTTTGTTATCGATATTATGTGTATATCGGAAACCAGAATAGATATCGATAATTTGAAGCAAACTTGTTCTGCTCATGGTATAGGAGAACTTAAATACAAAATCAGAAGTCTCTAGCTCTTGTACAGACAGACAGACAGACGGACAGACGGACAGACAGACGGACAGACGGACATGGCTATATCGTCTCGGCTGTTGATGCTGACCAAGAATATATATACTTTATATGGTCGGAGATGCTTCCTTCTGCCTGTTACATACTTTTGCACAAAACCATTATACCCTTATTTACCCATTTTATGGGTTAAGGGTATAAAAAGATCGATCCTTTTTGCTTTATCTAATCGTAACTACTAATTACTAATCTAACGCTGGTCTGATCGGGTTTTTCTGGGTTTTTCCCAATCCTCGCAACAAATGTTGGACTACTCAATTTTTTATTGAATTTCCCAGAGCTTTAACGTTAACTTTTAATTATATTTCCAGATTTATCTATTATTCTATATTTTACTTAATTTAATTATTTTAACTATATTTTTAATTTAAATTAATTTTGATTTCATTTTAATGTCAGCTGCTCTTAGCTGACAATAAAAAAATAAATAAATACAAGAATAAATAAATTAATTAAATACATTATATGCATACATAAATATATGGCTCTGACGCTGGCTTCTCTACCGAAGCAGCGCCCAGCCTTTTTAGCTAAGTGAGATCTTAAGCACATCCACTCTAAATAAAGATATGCAAAAGAACACCCGTTCGAATGCAACAAAAACCAAATGAACTGAATATTTATTTTCGGGTCAAATAGTTTAACATAAAGCTGATACACTTAATACTACATGGCGACCGTGAGCCTCGAGCTTGAAAATAAACTAATTGAAAAGAAACTACTAAGCTAATGCAACAACTACAAAAACAAGTACAACAGTGACAACAGAATCAACGGCAACAAGATATACGCAACAACTAAGGGGACATCAAAAACAACACCAGCAGCAGTACCAATGGCAACATGGAGAATAAAACAACATAATCTGAGTGAGATTATGAAAAATAAAAATTTAAATCGCATAATTTACATTAAGATTCTAAAATTTTTCGGAACAGTTTTCGGTCTACACCTATAATTTAAATTCTAAAAGTTGAATTTTAAATTTAAATTTTAAAATTAAAATTTTCGGTTTAAAATTTTTTATTATACTCGTTACCGAAGGTAAACAGTATATTGGTTTTGTGCAATGTCCATCATGGTGTCTGTCCGTCCGTCTGTATGAACGCAACTTTTTTCCACACCCTTAAACCTAGAGACTTGAAACTTCCAATTCTCTTAATCTATGGGGTAGTAAATTAAAGTGTCAAGATTGGGGTTCTACGATATCTGGGGGGCTGGCAAACCGATAAATTCGATAACTCAAAACCGATAGATCTACATATTTCGCAAATCCTTACAGCTAGAGTTACCAAATTTGGTAAGAAGATAGCTACTAGAAACTACTACTTACTAGCAATTACTAGCAACTACTAGCAAAAATCTGCATCAAAGTTTTGGAGCCACGCCCAAGCCTCGAGCTAGAGTCACCAAATTTTGTATGAAGATAGCAATTGACATTTCACAAAGATCTGCAGCAAAATTTTGGATGCCACACCCACCCATTCCGCCCAAGCCCCCCTTTCCCCACCTTTTACAAACTTTGAGCTAGAGTCACCAAATTTGGAAGGATCTGCATCGGAGAATCTTTAAGGCATCGTACACCCCTTGGGCATCCATACCCCTTTGCCTTCAGGCCTCTTCTTACTGGTTTTTATACTGGTAACGAGTATACCGCTGTTGGTTGCGTCCGACTGCAACGTTTCTACTTGTTTTATATTGAAAGTGCTTGAATTTTAGTTTTCACAATGAAAACTTTTTGATTCAAAATGTTTTCATTTTAAAGTTAAGCATTAGAAACCTTAAATTAAATAAAATAATTTTTGAATCGAAATGTTTCATCCTGATATCAGTACTTAACACCTCATTAGTGTTTAATTCATGTACAAAAGTATAGTATAAGCTACTTTAAACTGTTATTGAACTTTTTGCTTGGGGCACACGGGTACACACTAAAACTAACTTTATTAAATTAAATTATCTTCTTTAACATACTAATTGGTCTCGCCTTTATTCCTGTAGTGATATAGAATCCAAATTGAAAAACGCAAAGACAAGATCATATAAAAAATTTTAAAAATCGGGAACTACTTTAGATTTATCTTCGTATATAGTAGCAAAATCTAGTTTTCTTTCTGCCTGGTCCTGATGGAGTGCCAGGTTGTATACTTATACCCCGATTCCATTAGGCTGCATCTTTCATTAACAGCGAGTGAAAGATGTAGGTGATTCCACTATAAATCCAATTGCATAGTTGCATCTTGATTTAACAGGGTCTGTAAAAAGACAGCAGACAGCTGTTTGTGTATGATACGTTTATATTTAATTGGAAGCAAATATGAGTTCGAACACAAATAAAATTAGTGAAGCTAAAAAAGTAAAAATTATTGCTTTAATTTTTGCGCAAAATGCAAACATGGTTTAACGAATATCCCAGTTTGTTTGGACAGGCACTTGATGACAAGCTGTTTTACTCAAATTGGCACTGTTAAAACCAAGTATCGATTACAAATTTCATACTATCGGCTATGTTAAAGCTCTGTTCAGTGCTCTGTAATGTTAACTTCTAACATTCCCAGTTGGTCGGTTTCGAACCAACTGGGAATGCAGCCGACCAACGGGGAAAATTTGAATAAGATTCCCATTGTACAAATGGGATTCTAATACAAAAATATGCGGCATCTTCGAATACCAATTACATACTTGCATCTTGCTCTAGTGGAATCGGGGTATTAGGCAGCATGACCATCAGGCGTCATTGAGTAGCATAGCCTAATTGCCTATAAGTTCTATTTATGATACAAAACATATTTTACTCACCTCCACGCTCAAGCTGTTCAAAGTAATCGTGCATGAAGACGTCACGACAAAGTAAGCATATTTCAATCGCTGGCATGCTAAATTTTTGATTTCTTCAAATTTTGCGCGATTCATCATATTTATGGCATGCGAGTCATTTTTAAATTGCTGTTTAAGATTACATAATATGAAATATACTTATAATCTAAACATTTAAGTAGAAATTTGCAATCAGAATCTTAATCGTATTGACTATAGGTATTACTATGATAAACCTTAATTAATGTTGTTATTATTATTATGTATCATCAAATATGTTGCTGTAAGTATGATTTTAGCTTAGATCTAAAATCTGATGTGCTTCTTACGGTCTTAATTTCAAATGGCAGCTGATTCCAAAGTCGGGCAGCCCATACAAAGAAGTGCCTGCGGAAGGATGCAAGCTTAGTTCTTGGGCAAACAAAATTACAGGTCCTTAATGATACCGCAAAGAGTAATTTGTCATGAATAATGCTTTCCTTTTCCTTTTTTCACAAATTAATTAATGGTGAAATTGATTCTTCTGAATTAATTAACCAAATTAACTTTGCTGTTCCTATTAGAAATACTAGAAATTTTGTACCTATAGCTCTTCAAACTTGTAATTCTTCATAACCCTTTTCGTATTCTGTGTTCTATTTATAACGATCTTTCCCACTTAATACACAGTGCCACTCCTACTTGCTCTTTTAAAAAGTTAGTTTTGTGTCATTTGTCTACATGTTCGCGATCATCGTAACCGCACGATAAGCGGAGCGCCCCTCGGTCGGATGGGCGGGAGGTGGGTCGCTTTGTGCGTGGGTCCGCGCGTTAACAAGCCGGTGCTTGGTATCGTTGGGCCACTTGACTGTACTGTTCGTTAGTACATCTACGTCCAATAATAATAATATAAATAATCAGGCGTTCTTGTGTATATTATTTGCTGAAGCAGATTTAAAGTCTTGTACTTCGTCCAGTTTCTTAAGTCTGTCCGTCTGTCCGTCTGTATGAACGCAACTTTTTTCCACACCCTTCAAGCTAGAGACTTGAAACTTTCTCTTTCTCTTTATGTATGGGATAGTAAATTAAAGTGTCAAGATTGGGGTTCTACGATAACTAGGGGGCTGGCAAATCGATAAATTCGATAACTCAAAAACGATAAATCCGCATATTTCACACACCCTTACAGCTAGAACTACCAAATTTGGTAAGAAGATAGCTACTAGCAACCCCCAAAAAACTGCATAAAAAATTTTGGAGCCACGCCCCCCATTCCGCCCCCAGCCCCCCCTGCATTTTTAAGTCAAAAAAGCCTATATCTCCGACAGTTTTTGAGCTAGAGCCACCAAATTTGGTGCCAAGATAGGCGATGATGAGCCCCCAAAAACTGCATCAAAAGTTTGGATGCCACGCCCACCAATACCGCCCCCAGCTGCCCCAACGCTTCGTCAAAAACGAGAATGCGTGTATCTTCCAGATTTGTGGAGCTAGAGCCACCAAATTTGGTAGGAAGATAGCTGGTAACTGCTATTGCCATATTTTATAGGACCTTGAATTCGCTTTTGGATATTTGTGTTCCCCTCACTTGTTCTTCAAGTGATAATAAACCACCTTGGTTTACGAGGGAACTATCGCAATTGAAAAACGCGAAGACAAGATCATATAAAAAATTTAAAAAATCGGGAACTACCTTAGATTTATCTTCGTATTTAGTAGCAAAATCTAGTTTTCTTTCTGTTAACACATCTTGTTATAATAATTATCTTAATCGTTGTAGACTAAACTTTTCACGTGACCCTAAACAGTTTTATAAATTTGTTAACTCTAAACGTAAGTCTTCTTGCTTACCGTCTTCAGTATACCTTGATAATACAAAAGCAAGTTCTGATCAGGCAGTAGCCGATCTATTTGCTGAGTATTTTCAATCAGTATACTCATCGAGTATGTATAGTAGTAGTATTCCTATCCTTTTCAAGTTCAAACGTCAAATTGCATATATGTCCCAGTAGTTACTGAGTCTACGCTCCTGAGTGAATTTAACTCTATTAAACCTGGCTACTTGCCTGGTCCTGATGGAGTGCCAGGTTGTATTCTCCGATACTGCGCGGATTCTCTTTGTAAGCCCTTAAATAAATTATTTAACTTGTCTGTTGACTCAACTGTGTTTCCTGATATATGGAAGGAATCCTTTATAATTCCACTCCATAAAAATTCTTCAAAATCAAACGTTAAAAATTATAGGGGTATATCCAAGTTGTCTGCCATACCAAAAGTCTTTGAAAAAATTATATGTTCTCAACTGCAACACGGATGTAGTTCAATTATATCGCCTTACCAACATGGTTTTGTTAGGCGTAGATCTACTACCACTAACCTTCTTGAATTCACTTCGCTTGTTATCAAAGGGTTTCAGGAAAAAATGCAAACTGACGTTGTTTACACCGATTTTAGTAAGGCATTTGATTCTGTTAGTCATTCTCTGTTGCTTAAAAAATTAAATATTATTGGATTTCCATCAAAACTCGTATTGTGGCTTTCGGAGTACTTGTGTGGTCGAACACAAAAAGTTGTTTTTAAATCGTCGGTATCTAAACCTATTTTTGTTACCTCTGGTGTTCCCCAGGGTAGTCACCTTGGACCTTTGCTATTTAATCTGTTTATTAACGATCTTCCAGCTGTTATTACTAACTCCTATGTATATATGTTTGCTGATGATGTGAAGCTATGTTTCACATATAATGACGCTTCCCTGTGTAATTTACTACAGTCGGATTTGGGTGCATTGTCGGCCTGGTGTCGTTTTAACTTACTCAATTTAAATTGTTCTAAATGTAAAGTCATGTCTTTTTGTAGAAGTACCCCTCATACTGCTCACTACTTGCTTGATGCTTCACCACTTGACCGCGTGTTTGAAATTAAAGATTTAGGCATTATTCTTGATCCTAAATTAAAGTTTGACGCTCATATTTCGTATATGGTCAATAAGGCCATTAATGTCCTTGGCTTCATCAAGCGGTGGTCGAAAGAGTTTAATGATCCCTACACCACTAAAACGCTTTATACATCCCTAGTACGTCCAATCCTGGAGTATGGATCTTGTGTGTGGTCCCCACAATACTCGATTCACCAGGATAGAATTGAATCTGTGCAGAAGAAATTTCTTCTTTTTGCCCTTAGAAGTTTTAACTGGGTTCCTGGAGTTGACTTACCCCCGTATTCAAGTAGACTCCTTTTAATAAATCTTCCCTCCCTGTTAAACCGTAGAACTATGCATGGAGTATTATTTATTACTAACCTACTTAATGGTGAAATCGACTCATCAGTTCTTTTGAGTCGAATTAAATTTAATGTCCCAATTAGATCTTCACGTAACTTTTTACCCCTTAGCCTTGATCGTTGCTTCAGCAACTATTTAATTCATGAACCATTTCGTGTTATATGTTCTGACTATAACAAACTTTATTCTCTTGTCTCCTTGGAGGCCTCAACTCCAGTACTAAAAAGATCGATCCTTTTTGCTTTATCTAATCGTAACCACTAATTACTAATCTAACGCTGGTCTGATTGGGTTTTTCTGGGTTTTTCCCAATCCTTGCAACAAATGTTGGACTACTCAATTTTTTTTATTGAATTTCCCAGAGCTTTAACGTTAACTTTTAATTATATTTTCAGATTTATATATTATTCTATATTTTACTTAATTTAATTATTTTAACTATTTTTAATTTAAATTAAATTTGATTCATTTTAATGTCAGCTGCTCTTAGCTGACTATAAATATATAAATAAATAAAAGTAACGAACCCCAAAAAACTTCATCATAGTTTTGGAGTCACGCTCACCCATTCCCCCCAGCCCCCCGCATTTTAAAATCAGAAAAGCTTATATCTATCACAGTTTTTGAGCTAGAGCTACCAAATTTGGTGCCAAGATAGGTGATGATGACACCCCAAAAACTGCATCAAAAGTTTAGATGCCATGCCCACCAATACCACCCTAGCCGCCCCCAGATGCCACAACGCTTCGTCAAAAACGGGAATGCGTGTATCTTCCAGAGTTGTGGAGCTAGAGCCACCAAATTTGGTAGGAAGATAGCTGTTAACGAACCCAAAAAAACTGCATCAAAGTTTTGGAGCCACGTGCACCCCTTCCACCCCCTTTCCCCACCTTTTACAATCTTTGAGCTAGAGTCACCAAATTTTGTATGAAGGTAGCAATTTACATTCCACATAGATCTGCAGCAAAAATTTGGATGCCACGCCCACCCATACCACCCCCAGCCCCCCTTTCACCACTTTTTACAATTTTTGAGCTAGAGTCACCAAATTTGGAAGGAAGGTGGCAATTGACATTCCACATAGATCTGCATTATGTCCCAATGAGAGTGGTTTTTTCGGACAGTATGAAACTTCGAGCTCTGGTTTTACTACAATGATATAATGGGCTTGGGTTTGTATCGAAGGTTGTCTTCTACTCATATTCGAACGTATTTACTGAAATTAAATCCCTATATTTATTTAGTATAGTTAATGCTCTGATTGAAAATGTTGGATCTGTATTGTAAGTCTCAGGCCGTCAGCCAATTGGAGCAACAAGGGGAAGAACGCGTGCCGCAGGGAAACGCATTCATACCGCCAATTTGAATGCGCGACCGTACAGTGCGTGCCGAGCGGCTCACAACTGGAAGTGCGACTATAATCTACACGCGAGGGCGTGCTGACGAATGGTAGTCGGGCGAGAGAAGAAAACTCTATAAAATTACCCCAGTCTACGGTGGAACAACATTGTGCCGAGGGACTCGTGGCCGTGGGGATGCTCGGTCGTTACTTTGCGAACTCTGGATACCTGCCGACCTCCAGTTTAAATAGGCTTCCCGCGGCACTCGGGCTATGCCGCGGGCGACTTTCTATTCCCGTCTACTCGTGGGATCAAAATGAGCTCTAACATAAAAAACAAAAATCCAGTGACCGGATCACTTAAAAAACACGTGTTAATCGCCAATCCCTCAATCGGTGGGAAACGCCAATTTCTCAAACGGTGGTAGCACCCATTGCCAGATTTCTACACGAGATGGCAAAGCAGTTCGAAATACACCTCATTTGGGTGCCCGGACACAAAGGCATCGAGGGAAACTGCAAAGCAGACGAGCTCACAGACAAGGTGGGCTGGGGTATCCCCATGGCCAGCTGCAAGCTAAGAGTTCGATCGCAATTCGAACTCGAAGCAAACAAGGGGTGGCAGCTTACCACAGCCTCAGGTAGGATTGCTAGGCAAACCTGGCCAACGCGCTGCAAAAAGCGCTCCTCAGACCTAATCCACTTAAGCAGTTTAGGCTGTGCCGCCGTAATCAGGGCCATTACGGGGCACTGGCTGGTGGGGTCGCACGCAGTGAGACTTCTAGCCCCTTCAAATGATTTCTGCAGAAGCTGTAGCGACGAGGAGGAGGAGGAAACAGTTTCCCACCTTTTCTGCGACTGTCCGGCACTCTGCAAAAATATAAATCGCTATCTAGGGTCCTTTTTTCTATCGGACCTCACTCAAATTGCGGATATTAAGCCGAAAAATATCCTGTCTTTCATTAAAACCTCGGGCTGGGACCACGGCCTCAAAGGCGGTGCGACACGCTCATTGTCTGGGTAGACGGTTTTTGGATTCAGTCCAAGCGCGGCACCACAATGGGCCAACACGTGGCCTATGTGAGTGGGGGCCAATCTAAACCTTTCACAACCGCTATAACCTAACCTAACCTATTGTATAATATTGTATAATCTACCACTAAATTCATGATTTCTAAAAGAAAAGTATTGATAGTTTTTAAATTAAGTTTTTATTATTAATTTTTTTTTTTTTAATTTTATCTACATCATTTCCTATTCTGCTGGTTGTGGTATATTTTTTCTTCAAGCTCTTACTATGTATTTTATATATTTTAAAAGCTACATTTCACAGCATGAGGGCTTCTATAATTGCTACCAAAATAAGCATGTACTTCAAATCCGGAGAGTAAACAATTTTTTAATTTTTCTTGAAGCTTATTTTTTTTTTTTTTAATTTTACAGTTCTCTGCCTATTTTTTATACCCTTAACCCATAAAATGGGTAAATAAGGGTATAATGGTTTTGTGCAAAAGTATGTAACAGGCAGAAGGAAGCATCTCCGACCATATAAAGTATATATATTCTTGATCAGCATCAACAGCCGAGACGATATAGCCATGTCCGTCTGTCCGTCTGTCTGTCCGTCTGTCCGTCTGTCTGTCTGTATGAACGCGTGGATCTCAGAGACTACAAGAGCTAGAGACTTCTGATTTTGTATTTAAGTTCTCCTATACCATGAGTAGAACAAGTTTGCTTCAAATTATCGATAACTATTCTAGTTTCCGATATACACATAATATCGATAACAATAAAATGTCGAATTTGGAAAATCTAAAAATGAGGGTTGAAGTAATGGATAATGATAGAACTTTTCTGAAAATTTCGTCCAAATCGGTTGAGAAACACCGGAGATATTGAACTTAATCGATGGAAGCTAAGCCAGTATACCAAAGTCTTATATAAATTAAATATATTTATTGCAACTGGGTTCAGGGTATCTTCTAGTCGGGCTCTCCCGACTAGAGCCTTCTTACTTGTTTCGAATAGCTTTACAGGCTATTCTTCTAATCGCTTTGAAAAGGTTGCGCTCAATTATACATGTTATAAGTATATACCATACATACATTCACATGGATGATATTCTGCTTGATGACATTCTGCTTGATGACGCATCAGCTTTTCGTTGCCGGATGTTGCACACTGATGCTCCCTCGTATGTGCGAAAGGCGGTCCTTAACCTTTTACACTTGTAGATCCTTGTTGTTGTTGCACTTATACTGGCAATGTGGTGATATCATTGCTCCCTCGCAGTCCTTGGGGCAGGTTTTCTTTAATGTTGGAATTGTTCCGACGGGTGGAGGTTTGGTTATTACTTTGTTATTCTCGGTACCGAAGGTAAAGAGTATATTGGGTTTGTGCAATGTCCGTCATGGTGTCTGTCCGTCTGTATGAACGCAACTATTTTCCACACCCTTCAAGCTAGAGACTTGAAACTTTCCAATTCTCTTTATCTATGGGATGGTAAATTAAAGTGTCAAGATTGGGGTTCTACGATAACTAGGGAGCTGGCAAATCGATAAATTCGATAACTCAAAAACGATAAATCCGCATATTTCACACACCCTTACAGCTAGAACTACCAAATTTGGTAAGAAGATAGCTACTAGCAACCCCCAAAAACTGCATCAAAAATTTTGGAGCCACGCCCCCCATTCCGCCCCAAGCCCCCCCTGCACTTTTAAGTCAAAAAAGCCTATATCTCCCACAGTTTTTGAGCTAGAAACACCAAATTTGGTGCCAAGATAGGCAATGATGAGCCCCCAAAAACTGCATCAAAAGTTCGGATGCCACGCCCACCAATACCGCCCCCAGCTGCCCCAACGCTTCGTCAAAAACGAGAATGCGTGTATCTTCCAGATTTGTGGAGCTAGAGCCACCAAATTTGGTAGGAAAATAGCTTGCAACGACCCCCAAAAAACTGCATCAAAGTTTTGGAGCCACGCGCACCCCTTCCACCCCCTTTCCCCACCTTTTACAATCTTTGAGCTAGAGTCACCAAATTTTGTATGAAGGTAGCAATTGACATTCCACATAGATCTGCAGCAAAAATTTGGATGCCACGCCCACCCATACCGCCCCCAGCCCCCCTTTCCCCACTTTATACAAACTTTGAGCTAGAGTCACCAAATTGGGAAGGAAGGTAGCAATTGACATTCCACATAGATCTGCAGCAAAACTTTAGATGCCACGCCCACCCATACCACCCCCAGCCCCCCTTTCCCCACTTTTAACTACTTCGAGCTAGAGTCACCAAATTTGGAAGGAAGATAGCAATTGACATTCCACACAGATGTGCATCAAAACTTTGGATGCTACGCCCACCCATAACGCCCCCAGCCCCCCTTTCCCCACATTTAACAATTTTCGAGCTTGAGTTACCAAATTTGGTATGAAGATAGCAATTGACATTCCACACAGATTTGCATCAAAAATTTGGATGCCACGCCCAGCCATACTGCCCCCAGCCCCCCTTTCGCCACTTTTTACAAACTTCGAGCTTGAGTCACCAAGCTTGGTATGAAGATACCAATTGACATTTCACAAAGATCTGCAGTAAAAATTTGGATGCCACACCCACCCATACCGCCCCCAGCCCCCCTTTCAACAGCTCTTACAAACTTTCAGCTAGAGTCACCAAATTTGGAAGGAAGATAGTTGGTGGCATCCCTATCTGCATCGGAGAATCTTTAAGGCAGTGTACACCCTTGCCCAGTCCGTACCCCTTTGCAATCAGGCCTCTTTTTACCGGTTAAAATACTGGTATCGAGTATGCCGCAGTCGGTTGCGTCCGACTGCAACGTTTCCAATGGTTTTGAATAATGTTAATCTGAGATGAGTGAGTTGAGTTTAATTGGGTTGTTTGTGTTTTTATCGACTTTAAAAAAAGTAAAGTTCAGCTTGCAATTTAGCTGCTGTTCCCCACGCGGGTTGTGGCGTGTTGACGAACAATAGCCACTTTATGTGCGATATTCTTTTACCCACCAAGTTTGCCCATTTGAACACACACTCTACACAAAGAAAAAAATTAAACGCAAAACCAAACATTTTAATTTTAGATTCAGATTTTACATTTTTTTTTCTTAATTTCAAAACGAAAATTTTTGTACGAATCGATTTACAGTTAAAGTTCAAGCTTTTATAAATCGTAATTAACTATTTTTAATTTGAAGAAATCAGAAAAATAATAAAATGCAAAATTTAAATTTTAGATTTTAAATTGAAAAATATTGTTTTAAGACTTTTTAATTTTTGAAATAAAGTGCTCCATTTTAACTACTCGAACTTCAAATGAATAGTTTTAAATTGAATAATTTGCCCTATTAAAAAACCTATTTAAAACAAACACATTAAATTTCATAATTAAAATTTAAGAAATCAGTACGAATCGCTTTAGAATTACGCTTAACAGAGAGAGAGAGAGAGAGAGAGGCGCTCTTATTTTTCGAGAGAGCGTGTGCAAAAAAAAAGATTAAAAAAAAAATATAATATCTATTATTACTATCTATTAAAAATAACTGCCATTTAGACATGGTCGGCAACTGCGAAATGGCTGTGGCATCCGTGTGGTAATGGTAAAGCCTCAGGTTCGAGTCGCGGCATAGGTATTGGCTTTTCGTGATCGGTAAGTTTTAAAAAATTAATCTAAACAAGTAAGAAGGCTCTAGTCGGGAGAGCCCGACTAGAAGATACCCTGAACCCAGTTGCAATAAATAAATTAAATTTATGTAAGACTTTGGTATACTGACTTAGCTTCAATCGATTAAGTTCAATATCTCCGGTGTTTCCTAACCGATTTGGACGAAATTTTCAGAAAAGTACTATCATTACCCATTACGTCAACCCTCATTTTTACATTTTCCAAATTCAATATTTTTTGTTATCGATATTATGTGTACATCGGAAACCAGAATAGTTATCGATAATTTGAAGCAAACTTGTTCTTCTTATGGTAAAGGAAAACTTATATCCAAAATTCTGAAGTCTCTAGCTCTTGTAGTCTCTGAGATCCACGCGTTCATACAGACGGACAGACAGACGGACATGGCTATATCGTCTCGGCTGTTGATGCTGATCAAGAATATATACACTTTATAGGGTCGGAGATGCTTCCTTCTGCCTGTTACATACTTTTGCACAAAACCATTATACCCTTATTTACCCATTTTATGGGTTAAGGGTATAAAAAAGAGCTATTACACACAATGCCGCTACTAGTGTGTACCCGTGTGCCCCAAGCAAAAAGTTCAATAACAGTTTAAAGTAGCTTATACTATACTTTTGTACATGAATTAAACACTAATGAGGTGTTAAGTACTGATATCAGGATGAAACATTTCGATTCAAAAATTATTTTATTTAATTTAAGGTTTCTAATGCTTAACTTTAAAATGAAAACATTTTGAATCAAAAAGTTTTCATTGTGAAAACTAAAATTCAAGCACTTTCAATATAAAACAAGTAGAAACGTTGCAGTCGGACGCAACCAACAGCGGTATACTCGTTACCAGTATAAAAACCAGTAAGAAGAGGCCTGAAGGCAAAGGGGTATGGATGCCCAAGGGGTGTACGATGCCTTAAAGATTCTCCGATGCAGATCCTTCCAAATTTGGTGACTCTAGCTCAAAGTTTGTAAAAGGTGGGGAAAGGGGGGCTTGGGCGGAATGGGTGGGTGTGGCATCCAAAATTTTGCTGCAGATCTTTGTGAAATGTCAATTGCTATCTTCATACAAAATTTGGTGACTCTAGCTCGAGGCTTGGGCGTGGCTCCAAAACTTTGATGCAGATTTTTGCTAGTAGTTGCTAGTAATTGCTAGTAAGTAGTAGTTTCTAGTAGCTATCTTCTTACCAATTTTGGTAACTCTAGCTGTAAGGATTTGCGAAATATGTAGATCTATCGGTTTTGAGTTATCGAATTTATCGGTTTGCCAGCCCCCCAGATATCGTAGAACCCCAATCTTGACACTTTAATTTACTACCCCATAGATTAAGAGAATTGGAAGTTTCAAGTCTCTAGGTTTAAGGGTGTGGAAAAAAGTTGCATTCATACAGACGGACGGACAGACACCATGATGGTAACGAGTATAATAAAAAATTTTAAACCGAAAATTTTAATTTTAAAATTTTAATTTAAAATTCCACTTTTAGAATTTAAAATTATAGGTGTAGACCGAAAACTGTTCCGAAAAATTTTAGAATCTTAATGTAAATTATGCGATTTAAATTTTTATTTTTCATAATCTCACTCAGATTATGTTGTTTTATCCTCCATGTTGCCATTGGTACTGCTGCTGGTGTTGTTTTTGATGCCCCCTTAGTTGTTGCGTATATCTTGTTGCCGTTGATTCTGTTGTCACTGTTGTACTTGTTGTTGTAGTTGTTGCATTAGCTTAGTAGTTTCTTTTCAATTAGTTTATTTTCAAGCTCGAGGCTCACGGTCGCCATGTAGTATTAAGTGTATCAGCTTTATGTTAAACTATTTGACCCGAAAATAAATATTCAGTTCATTTGGTTTTTGTTGCATTCGAACGTCTGTTCTTTTGCATATCTTTATTTAGAGTGGATGTGTATAAGATCTCACTTAGCTAAAAAGGCTGGGCGCTGCTTCGGTAGAGAAGCCAGCGTCAGAGCCATATATTTATGTATGCATATAATGTATTTAATTTATTTATTTATTCTTGTGTTTATTTATTTATTTATTGTCAGCTAAGAGCAGCTGACATTAAAATGAAATCAAAATTAATTTAAATTAAAAAAATAGTTAAAATAATTAAATTAAGTAAAATATAGAATAATAGATAAATCTGGATATATAATTAAAAGTTAACGTTAAAGCTCTGGGAAATTCAATAAAAAATTGAGTAGTCCAACATTTGCAGCGAGGATTGGGAAAAACCCAGAAAAACCCAATCAGACCAGCGTTAGATTAGTAATTAGTGGTTACGATCAGATAAAGCAAAAAGGATCGATCTTTTTATACCCTTAACCCATAAAATGGGTAAATAAGGGTATAATGGTTTTGTGCAAAAGTATGTAACAGGCAGAAGGAAGCATCTCCGACCCCATAAAGTATATATATTCTTGATCAGCATCAATAGCCGAGACGATATAGCCATGTCCGTCTGTCCGTCCGTGTGTCCGTCTGTCTGTCTGTATGAACGCGTGGATCTCAGAGACTACAAGAGCTAGAAACTTCAGATTTGGTATTTAAGTTCTCCTATACCATAAGCAGAACAAGTTTGCTTCAAATTGTCGATAACTATTCTGGTTTCCGATATACACATAATATCGATAACAAAAAATATCGAATTTGGAAAATCTAAAATGAGGGTTGAAGTAATGGGTAATGATAGAACTTTTCTGAAAATTTCGTCCAAATCGGTTGAGAAACACCGGAGATATCGAATTTAATCGATTGAAGCTAAGTCAGTATACCAAAGTCTTACATAAATTTAATTTATTTATTGCAACTGGGTTCAGGGTATCTTCTAGTCGGGCTCTCCCGACTAGAGCCTTCTTACTTGTTAGTACTGGAGTTGAGGCCTCCAAGGAGACAAGAGAATAAAGTTTGTTATAGTCAGAACATATAACACGAAATGATTTATGAATTAAATATTTGCTGAAGCATCGATCAAGGCTAAGGGGTAAAAAGTTACGTCAAGATCTAATTGGGACATTAAATTTAATTAGACTCAAAAGAACTGATGAGTCGATTTCACCATTAAGTACGTTAGTAATAAATAATACTCCATGCATTGTTCTACGATTTAACAGGGAGGGAAGATTTATTAAAAGGTGTCTACTAGAATACGGGGGTAAGTCAACTCCAGGAACCCAGTTAAAACTTCTAAGGGCAAATAGAAATAGAAATTTCTTCTGCACAGATTCAATTCTATCATGGTGAATCGAGTATTGTGGGGACCACACACAAGATCCATACTCCAGGATGGGACGAACTAGGGATGTATAAAGCGTTTTAGTGGTGTAGCGATCATTAAACTCTTTCGACCACCGCTTGATGAAGCCAAGGACATTAATGGCCTTATTGACCATTAGCAAAATATGAGCGTCAAACATTAATTTAGGATCAAGAATAATGCCTTAATCTTTAATTTCAAACACGCGGTCAAGTGGTGAAGCATCAAGCAAGTAGTGAGCAGTATGAGGGGTACTTCTACAAAAAGACATGACTTTACATTTAGAACAATTTAAATTGAGTAAGTTTAAACGACACCAGGCCGACAATGCACCCAAATCCGACTGTAGTAAATTACTCAGGGAAGCATCATTATAGGTGAAACATAGCTTCACATCATCAGCAAACATATATACAAAAGAGTTAGTAATAACAGCTGGGAGATCGTTAATAAAACAATTAAATAGCAAAGGACCAAGATGACTACCCTGGGGAACACCAGAGGTAACAAAAATAGGTTTAGATACAGACGATTTAAAAACAACTTTTTGTGTTCGGCCACACAAGTACTCCGAAAGCCACAATACGAGTTTTGATGGAAATCCAATAATATTTAATTTTTGAAGCAACAGAGAATGACTAACAGAATCAAATAGCTTATCGGTAAACAACGTCAGTTTGCATTTTTCCTGAAACCCTTTGATAACAAGCGAAATGAATTCAAGAAGGTTAGTGGTAGTAGATATACGCCTAACAAAACCGTGTTGATAAGGCGATATTATTGAAGAATTTAGGAATGGCGGACAACTTGGATGTACCCCTATAATTTTTAACGTTAGACTTAGAAGAATTTTTATGGAGTGGAATGATAAAAGATTCCTTCCATATAGCAGGAAACACTGTTGAGTCAACCGACAAGTTAAATAATTTAAGTAAGGGTTACAAAGTGAATCCGCACAGTATCTAATACCCCGATTCCACTAGAGCAAGATGCAAGTATGTAATTGGTATTCGAAGATGCCGCATCTTTTTGTATTAGAATCCCATTTGTACAATGGGAATCTTATTCAAATTTTCCCCGTTGGTCGGCTGCATTCCCAGTTGGTTCGAAACCGGAATGTTAGAAGTTAACATTACAGAGCACTGAACAGAGCTTTAACATAGCCGATAGTATGAAATTTGTAATCGATACTTGGTTTTAACAGTGCCAATTTGAGTAAAACAGCTTGTCATCAAGTGCCTGTCCAAACAAACTGGGATATTCGTTAAACCATGTTTGCATTTTGCGCAAAAATTAAAGCAATAATTTTTACTTTTTTAGCTTCACTAATTTTATTTGTGTTCGAACTCATATTTGCTTCCAATTAAATATAAACGTATCATACACAAACAGCTGTCTGCTGTCTTTTTACAGACCCTGTTAAATCAAGATGCAACTATGCAATTGGATTTATAGTGGAATCACCTACATCTTTCACTCGCTGTTAATGAAAGATGCAGCCTAATGGAATCGGGGTATAAGTATACAACCTGGCACTCCATCAGGACCAGGCAGATACCCTGGTTTGATAGAGTTAAGGTCACTTAGAAGCGTACACTCAGTTATAACTTGGATATATATGCAATTTGACGATTGAACTTGAAAAGGATAGGAATTACTGCAACTATGTAAATTCGTGGAATATACTGATTGAAAATTCTCAGCAAATAGATCGGCTACTGCCTGATCAGAACTTGCTTTTATATTGTCAAGGTATACTGAAGACGGCAAGCAAGAAGACTTACGTTAAGAGTTAACAAATTTATAAAACTGTTTAGGGTCAAGTGAAAAGTTTAGTCTACAACGATTAAGATAATTATTATAACAAGATGTGTTAACAGAAAGAAAACTAGATTTTGCTACTAAATACGAAGATAAATCTAAAACTAAAAACTAAAATTCAAGCACTTTCAATATAAAACAAGTAGAAACGTTGCAGTCGGACGCAACCAACAGCGGTATACTCGTTACCAGTATAAAAACCAGTAAGGAGAGGCCTGAAGGCAAAGGGGTATGGATGCCCAAGGGGTTTACGATGCCTTAAAGATTCTCCGATGCAGATCCTTCCAAATTTGGTGACTCTAGCTCAAACTTTGTAAAAGGTGGGGAAAGGGGGGCTTGGGCGGAATGGGTGGGTGTGGCATCCAAAAAAGTTGCGTTCATACAGACGGACGGACAGACACCATGATGGACATTGCACAAAACCAATATACTCTTTACCTTCGGTAACGAGTATAATAAAAAGTTTTAAACCAAAATTTTTAATTTTAAAATTTTAATTTAAAATTCCACTTTTAGAATTTAAAATTATAGGTGTAGACCGAAAAATTTTAGAATCTTAATGTAAATTATGCGATTTAAATTTTTATTTTTCATAATCTTACTCAGATTATGTTGTTTTATCCTCCATGTTGCCATTGGTACTGCTGCTGGTGTTGTTTTTGATGCCCCCTTATTTGTTGCGTATATCTTGTTGCCGTTGATTCTGTTGTCACTGTTGTACTTGTTGTTGTAGTTGTTGCATTAGCTTAGTAGTTTCTTTTCAATTAGTTTATTTTCAAGCTCGAGGCTCACGGTCGCCATGTAGTATTAAGTGTATCAGCTTTATGTTAAACTATTTGACCCGAAAATAAATATTCAGTTCATTTGGTTTTTGTTGCATTCGAACGTCTGTTCTTTTGCATATCTTTATTTAGAGTGGATGTGCTTAAGATCTCACTTAGCTAAAAAGGCTGGGCGCTGCTTCGGTAGAGAAGCCAGCGTCAGAGCCATATATTTATGTATGCATATAATGTATTTAATTTATTTATTTATTCTTGTATTTATTTATTATACTCGATACCGAAGGTAAAGAGTATATTGGGTTTGTGCAATGTCCGTCATGGTGTCCGTCCGTCTGTCCGTTTGTCCGTCTGTATGTTCACAACTTTTTTCCACACCCTTCAAGCTAGAGACTTGAAACTTTCCAATTCTCTTTATCTATGGGATAGTAAATTAAAGTGTCAAGATGGGGGTTCTACGATAACTGGGGGGCTGGCAAATCGATAAATTCGATAGCTCAAAACCGATAAATCCTCATATTTCGCACATCCTTACAGCTAGAACTACCAAATTTGGTGGGCAGATAGCTACTAGCAACCCCCAAAAAACTGCATCAAAATTTTGGAGCCACGCCCACCCATTCCGCCCCCAGCCCCCCCGCAATTTAAAGTCAAAAAAGCGTATATCTCCCACAGTTTTTGAGCTAGAGCCACCAAATTTTGTGCCAAGATAGGTGATGATGACCCCCCAAAAACTGCATCACAAGTTTGGATACCACGCCCACAGATACTGCTCTAGCCGCCCCCATCCACCCCAACGCTTCGTCAAAAACGGGTATGCGTGTATCTATCAGAGTTGTAGAGCTAGAGCCTCCAAATTTGGTAGAAAGCTAGCTGGTAACGACCCCCAAAAACTGCATCAAAATTTTGGAGCCACGCCCACCCATTCCGCCCCCAGCCCCCCGCATTTTGAAATCAGAAATGGCTATATCTCCCACAGTTTTTGAGCTAGAGCCACCAAATTTGGTGCCAAGATAGGTGATGATGACCCCCAAAAACTGCATCAAAAGTTTGGATGCCACGCCCACCAATACCACCCTAGCCGCCCCCATCCACCCCAACGCTTCGTCAAAAACGGGAATGCGTGTATCTTCCAGAGTTGTGGAGCTAGAGCCACCAAATTTGGCAGGAAGATAGCTTGCAACGACCCCCGAAAAACTGCATCAAAGTTTTGGAGCCACGCGCACCCCTTCCACCCCCTTTCCCCACCTTTTACAAACTTTGAGCTAGAGTCACCAAATTTTGTATGAAGATAGCAATTGACATTCCACATAGATCTGCATCAAAAATTGGATGCCACGCCCACCCATACCGCCCCCAGCCCCCATTTCCCCACTTTTAACAAACTTTGAGCTAGAGTCACCAAATTTGGTATGAAGATAGCAATTGACATCCCACATGGATCGGCAGCAAAAATTTGAATGCCACGCCCACCCATACCGCCCCAAGCCCCATAGCCCCCCTTTCACCACCTTTTACATGCTTCGAGCTAGAGTCACCAAATTTGGTATGAAGGTAGCATTTGACATTCCACAAGGATCTGCAGCAAAAATTTGGATGCCACGCCCAACCATACCGCCCCCAGCCCCCCTTTCCCCACTTTATACAAACTTCGAGCTAGAGTCACCAAATTTGGTATGAAGATAGCAATTGACATCCCACATAGATCTGCACCAAAAATTTGGATGCCACGCCCAAACATACCGCCCCCAGCCCCCATTTCCCCACTTTATACAAACTTTGAGCTAGAGTCACCAAATTTGGTATGAAGGTAGCAATTGACATTCCACAAAGATCTGCATCAAAAATTTGGATGCAATTCCACCCATACCGCCCCCAGCCCCCCTTTCCCCACTTTATACAAACTTTGAGCTAGAGTCACCAAATTTGGTATGAAGATAGCAATTGACATCCCACATAGATCTGCACCAAAAATTTGGATGCCACGCCCAAACATACCGCCCCCAGCCCCCCTTTCCCCACTTCATACAAACTTCGAGCTAGAGTCACCAAATTTGGTATGAAGATAGCAATTGACATCCCACATGGATCGGCAGCAAAAATTTGAATGCCACGCCCACCCATACCGCCCCAAGCCCCATAGCCCCCTTTCACCACCTTTTACATGCTTCGAGCTAGAGTCACCAAATTTGGTATGAAGGTAGCATTTGACATTCCACAAGGATCTGCAGCAAAAATTTGGATGCCACGCCCAACCATACCTTCCCCAGCCCCATAGCCCCCCTCTCCCCACCTTATACAAACTTTGAGCTAGAGTCACCAAATTTGGTATGAAGGTAGCATTTGACATTCCACAAGGATCTGCAGCAAAAATTTGAATGCCACGCCCAACCATACCGCCCCCAGCCCCCCTTTCCCCACTTTTACAAACTTTGAGCTAGAGTCACCAAATTTGTTATGAAGATAGCAATTGACATTCCACAAAGATCTGCATCAAAAATTTGGATGCAATTCCACCCATACCGCCCCCAGCCCCCCTTTCCCCACTTTATACAAACTTTGAGCTAGAGTCACCAAATTTGGTATGAAGGTAGCATTTGACATTCCACAAGGATCTGCAGCAATAATTTGAATGCCACGCCCAACCATACCGCCCCCAGCCCCTCTTTCCCCACTTTTACAAACTTTGAGCTAGAGTCACCAAATTTGTTATGAAGATAGCAATTGACATTCCACAAAGATCTGCATCAAAAATTTGGATGCAATTCCACCCATACCGCCCCCAGCCCCCCTTTCCCCACTTTATACAAACTTCGAGCTAGAGTCACCAAATTTGGTATGAAGAAAGCAATTAACATCCCACATGGATGGGCATCAAAATTTTTAATACTGGTATCGAGTATACCGCAGTCGGTTGCGTCCGACTGCAACGTTTCCACTTGTTTTTTTATTGTCAGCTAAGAGCAGATGACATTAAAATGAAATCAAAATTAATTTAAATTAAAATATAGTTAAAATAATTAAATTAAGTAAAATATAGAATAATAGATAAATCTGGAAATATAATTAAAAGTTAACGTTAAAGCTCTGGGAAATTCAATAAAAAATTGAGTAGTCCAACATTTGTTGCGAGGATTGGGAAAAACCCAGAAAAACCCAATCAGACCAGCGTTAGATTAGTAATTAGTGGTTACGATTAGATAAAGCAAAAAATATCGAAATGGGTAAATAAGGGTATAATGGTTTTGTGCAAAAGTATGTAACAGGCAGAAGGAAGCATCTCCGACCCCATAAAGTTGATCAGCATCAATAGCCGAGACGATATAGCCATGTCCGTCTGTCCGTCAGTCTGTCCGTCTGTCGGTCTGTCTGTCTGTATGAACGCGTGGATCTCAGAGACTACAAGAGCTAGAAACTTCAGATTGGTATTTTAGCTCTCCCATACCATAAGCAGAACAAGTTTGCTTCAAATTATAGATAACTATTCTGGTTTCCGATATACACATAATATCGATAACAAAAAATATCGAATTTGGAAAATCTAAAATGAGGGTTGAAGTAATGGGTAATGATAGAACTTTTCTGAAAATTTCGTCCAAATCGGTTGAGAAACACCGGAGATATCGAATTTAATCGATTGAAGCTAAGTCAGTATACCAAAGTCTTACATAAATTTAATTTATTTATTGCAACTGGGTTCAGGGTATCTTCTAGTCGGGCTCTCCCGACTAGAGCTTCTTACTTGTTAGTACTGGAGTTGAGGCCTCCAAGGAGACAAGAGAATAAAGTTTGTTATAGTCAGAACATATAACACGAAATGATTTATGAATTAAATATTTGCTGAAGCAACGATCAAGGCTAAGGGGTAAAAAGTTACGTCAAGATCTAATTGGGACATTAAATTTAATTAGACTCAAAAGAACTGATGAGTCGATTTCACCATTAAGTACGTTAGTAATAAATAATACTCCATGCATTGTTCTACGGTTTAACAGGGAGGGAAGATTTATTAAAAGGTGTCTACTAGAATACGGGGGTAAGTCAACTCCAGGAACCCAGTTAAAACTTCTAAGGGCAAATAGAAATAGAAATTTCTTCTGCACAGATTCAATTCTATCATGGTGAATCGAGTATTGTGGGGACCACACACAAGATCCATACTCCAGGATGGGACGAACTAGGGATGTATAAAGCGTTTTAATGGTGTAGCGATCATTAAACTCTTTCGACCACCGCTTGATGAAGCCAAGGACATTAATGGCCTTATTGACCATTAGCAAAATATGAGCGTCAAACATTAATTTAGGATCAAGAATAATGCCTTAATCTTTAATTTCAAACACGCGGTCAAGTGGTGAAGCATCAAGCAAGTAGTGAGCAGTATGAGGGGTACTTCTACAAAAAGACATGACTTTACATTTAGAACAATTTAAATTGAGTAAGTTTAAACGACACCAGGCCGACAATGCACCCAAATCCGACTGTAGTAAATTACTCAGGGAAGCATCATTATAGGTGAAACATAGCTTCACATCATCAGCAAACATATATACAAAAGAGTTAGTAATAACAGCTGGGAGATCGTTAATAAAACAATTAAATAGCAAAGGACCAAGATGACTACCCTGGGGAACACCAGAGGTAACAAAAATAGGTTTAGATACAGACGATTTAAAAACAACTTTTTGTGTTCGGCCACACAAGTACTCCGAAAGCCACAATACGAGTTTTGATGGAAATCCAATAATATTTAATTTTGAAGCAACAGAGAATGACTAACAGAATCAAATAGCTTATCGGTAAACAACGTCAGTTTGCCTTTTTTCCTGAAACCCTTTGATAACAAGCGAAATGAATTCAAGAAGGTTAGTGGTAGTAGATATACGCCTAACAAAACCGTGTTGATAAGGCGATATTATTGAAGACTTTAGGAATGGCGGACAACTTGGATATACCCCTATAATTTTTAACGTTAGACTTAGAAGAATTTTTATGGAGTGGAATGATAAAAGATTCCTTCCATATAGCAGGAAACACTGTTGAGTCAACCGACAAGTTAAATAATTTAAGTAAGGGTTTACAAAGTGAATCCGCACAGTATCTAAGTATACAACCTGGCACTCCATCAGGACCAGGCAGATACCCTGGTTTGATAGAGTTGAGGTCACTTAGAAGCGTACACTCAGTTATAACTTGGATATATATGCAATTTGACGATTGAACTTGAAAAGGATAGGAATTACTGCAACTATGTAAATTCGTGGAATATACTGACTGAAAATTCTCAGCAAATAGATCGGCTACTGCCTGATCAGAACTTGCTTTTATATTGTCAAGGTATACTGAAGACGGCAAGCAAGAAGACTTACGTTTAGAGTTAACAAATTTATAAAACTGTTTAGGGTCACGTGAAAAGTGTAGTCTACAACGATTAAGATAATTATTTTAACAAGATGTGTTAACAGAAAGAAAACTAGATTTTGCTACTAAATACGAAGATAAATCTAAAGTAGTTCTCGATTTTTAAAATTTTTATATGATCTTGTCTTTGCGTTTTTCAATTTGGATTCTATATCACTACAGGAATAAAGGCGAGACCAATTAGTATGTTAAAGAAGATAATTTAATTTAATAAAGTTAGTTTTAGAAAAGCAACGGGTTTTTACATGCTTTTATTTAACTCTATTTGTTTGTCTGTCTGTCTGTTTGTTTGTTCTGGATTCTTGTAATCAAATTTTCACCAAGTTCCCGACTAGCTAGAGCTCTGAAATTTTCTCCAAATATGTGTTTCAGATGACAATACATGCTTTTTAAAATTTTTGGCACGATAAAATATTTAACTCCATACCAAAACCATGAAAACCTGTTTTCCCTGTTGCTTAAGTTACTATTTGACTGGTAAAATCGACGAGCTTTGGTGGTTTAGAGAGAAGACTGCCGCTTCACAGGCCAAAGATCGTGGGTTCGATCTCCGACCGAAATTTTCCTTTTTTTTAATGTTTTTTATACCCTTCACAGGGTATATTGACTTTGTCATGAATCTGTAACGCCTTAAAGGAATGATGGGAGACCCCATAAACCATATATCAAAATGATCAGGACGAGCTCAGGAATTGATTTCCGTCTGTCCGTCCGTCTGTCCGTCTGTCTGTTTCAACACGATTTCCGGCCAAACTGCTGAACCGATCTTGATGAAACTTTCACAGATTGCTTAGATCATGTCGGGTTTGTTCACTATGAAGTTTCATCCCGATCGGAGCAGTCTACGATATAGCCACCATATAAATTTACCATATCAATACGATTTCCGGCCAAACTGCTGAACCGATCTTGATGAAACTTTCACAGATTGCTTTGATCATGTCGGGTTAATTCACTATGAAATTTCATTTCGATCGGAGCATTATACGACACCATACAAATTTACCATATCGTACTATCAATTGTTGTCTCTGTCGTGCACTTTCAAGTACCTATGTTGTTTTTGTCGCACACAAACAAGTAAATGACGCTCAAGAGTAAAAATATTAGCGAAAAATTACCAACAACTGCACAGAAACATAAGAGGGGGGAGTATTGATTTGGCTGTGTGAAGGGTATCATAGTCTTGGCATAGCCAAAATTAACTATGCGCCACTATGTTTTTTTTTTTGACAAACTTTATTAAACTAACGGTTACATATGTATGTAAGAAAGCGTATAAAAGCATGTCTTCAAAATTTTTTTTGATTTACTTGTTAGATACTGAAATAGGGTTAAGAATTTCGATGGATAGTTCTAAGGTTGGATGGTAGGTATCTTCCGGAAGCACTAGAGGGAGTATTCTACTAGCATTACTGCAATCGGAGTCCGAAACAAATATTAAGTCCAACATTCTACCTCTACAGTTATGCACTCTGTTAACTTGCGATAGGCCTAACTCCAGTAGGCCTTCGATAAAATCATCAGAAGTGACTGGTAATACCGCCGAAGATGTGTCATTCACAGACTATACAACATGTGGCAGATTAAAATCACCAACCACTATCAGACTATCCATATCTGTTAACAATGACGAAACAAGTTGCAGAACACTAAGATGGGATGAGTAAATGGTAATATCAGAATGAGGAGGAATATAAAAACAAGTAACAAAAAGTGAACGGCTGTTTAATAATATTTTAACACATAAAAACTCTATGTCCGGAAGATCATGAGAATGAATCTGTTCAGAGGAAAAACAAAAGTCAACAGCAATTAGAACACCACCCCCCTTGCGGGAGGCACGATCGCATCTGTACAAGTTGTATTTTGAAAGAAAAACGGAATAATCAGAAATATCGGGTTTTAATGTACATTTTGATTGTGGCCCAGATTAATAAATTTCTGGACCAAAGCTGTACTTTGTATAAAAAACAATCAAGTTTTAGGAAGAACATAAGCTGCACTACGAGCATTATTAAAGTCGTCGAAGATATTAGATGTAATGTAGATAATAGCCATGTAACGTTGTTGACTCTTCTTGACTTTAGCAAAGCTTTTGACACGGTGAACCACGAAATTCTTTTGACCAAGTTAAGTCTGCTATATACCTTCTCAGAAACTGCACTGAAGCTTATGCGTTCATATTTAAGTAATAGGAAGCAAGCAGTTGTTGTTAATGATAAGAAGTCGCACTATGTGTCCTTGTTGCGTGTTGTTCCTAAGTGCTCTTTCCTGGGACCCTTACTGTTTACTATGTATATTAACGATCTACCAACTGTATTGTCAAATTGTGATGTTCATATGTATGCAGATGATGTTCAATTATATGTTAGCTGTCCGTTAAGTCAAATTAGTGAATGTGTGTAATTATGAATTATCTTGTGTTAGTAAGTGGTCTGGTAGTAATGGTCTTAGCTCAAATCCGTCTAAGTGTAAATGTCTTGTTATTTATAAAAAGAATCTAGGTACCAGGAACAAACCAAAACTGTCTATTGAAGGCAGAGAAATTGAGTGTGTCCTTAGGGCTGAAAATTTGGGTATTACGTTAAATAACACCCTCTCATGGTCTGATCATGTCAATAAATCGGTAGGTAAGACATATGGTATTTTAAGAAAATTGTCGCTAACCCAACAATACCTCCCCACACACATTCATCTCATGGTGGAAAAACTCTGTGTAACGTCTGTATTGTTCTATGGAATTGAGATTTTTGCAAATTGTGATGCTGCCAGCTAAAATAAACTTAATGTTGCGTTTAATAGAATAGCTCGTTATGCGCTTAACTTAAGAAGATTTGACCATGAGGTAAAAGTCTTATCATTTTTCCATAAAATCATTTACACAAAACAACCTGAATATTTATATGACATAATTAGACCATCCTCCTCCCAGCGAACCAACAATATTGTTCCGATTAGAACAAAATTATCAAATTCTAATAGACACTTTTACTCCTATGCTGTTCGGCTTTGGAACCAGCTCCCACACGAAATTAAAACCATCAGTAGAACACCTAAATTTGTTGTTAAAATTAAGGAATATCTATCAAGCACACACTAGGTAAACCAAAATGCATATGTTTTAAGAAAATAATTATAATAATATAAATGTTAATTGTTAAAATGTTCTTGTAAATTACTATAAAAAACATAATGTTTAAGTCTAATTATATGCTATGTTGTGACTAACGCGGCAATGTTAAAGCAGAAATGTTGTAGCGTAAGGAATGCTTAAATATACAAATAAATAAATAAAATTTAAATAAATAAAAATAAATAAATATATGTCGCGAGCGGTCAATGCGTGAGAATGCTGACGCGGCTTTCGTGGTGCCTCCGCATTCTCATGCGATCATGTTACCATGCACTTGAAATGTGGTGGTTGTTAACGTTATGTTTATGTAACGACAAAGTGTCGTTGTTTGTATGATGTTTATTTAGCAACAAAAAGTTGCTGCGTAATATATTTGTAAGAAACTGAGTACAGTGTATTCTCGATATAAGTGTTTACTACCCCACAACTCAAAAAAAAAAAAACAAAGCGTTGAGTCGGCTGTGGGTGGCTTACGCAGTATTGGTGTTCGTGGCATCCAAATTTTAGATGCATATCTTTGTGGGATGTCAATTGCTATCTTTATACCAAATTCAGTGGCTCTAGCCCACAGTTTGTAAAAGACGTGGGAAAGGAGAATGAGGGTGGTATGGGTGGCATCCAAATTTTTTAAGCAGATCTTTAGGGGTCTTTACCAGTTATCTTCACACCAAATTTGGTGACTCTAGCTCCACTACTCTGAAAGATACATGCATTCGCTTTTTATACCCTTAACCCATAAAATGGGTAAATAAGGGTATAATGGTTTTGTGCAAAAGTATGTAACAGGCAGAAGGAAGCATCTCCGACCCTATAAAGTATATAGATTCCGTCTGTATGAACGCGTGGATCTCAGAGACTACAAGAGCTAGAGACTTCTGCTTTTGTATTTAAGTTCTCCTATACCATGAGCAGAACAAGTTTGCTTCAAATTCTCGATAACTATTCTGGTTTCCGATATACACATAATATCGATAACAATAAAATATCGAATTTGGAAAATGGAAAAATGAGGGTTGAAGTAATGGATAATGATAGAACTTTTCTGAAAATTTCGTCCAAATCGGTTGAGAAACACCGGAGATATTGAACTTAATCGATGGAAGCTAAGCCAGTATACCAAAGTCTTATATAAATTAAATATATTTATTGCAACTGGGTTCAGGGTATCTTCTAGTCGGGCTCTCCCGACTAGAGCCTTTTTACTTGTTTAACGTAGCGTTCGGGCGGTTGGAGACAACTATGGCGGTATGGGTGGGCTTAGCATCCAAAAATATGATGCAGTTTTTGGAGATCGCTGTTACCTATCTGCAGTGTACAGAAAACCATATATATGTATTATAGTAAACCAAGATGAAATCGAGCGACAGTGGGCTCTTGCTTTGCTCGGACTTAGCTCGTCGGATTGGCCAGGGTTCATTCTTACCCAACTGCACTGGTTACGCTGACACAATTAAATTATAATGCACGGACTGAAAATTAAAGAACTAAAATTTATGACGGGGAAGGTATAGAGCCGGTACTCCAAAGAATTTATCTGAAATTGTTAAATAGACTGAGAGAGAGAAAAAAAGCTGTTGGTCCTCCCTCTTCTTTACCCACCCGACCATGACAATCGCTTCATGTTTACGTTGTCCCTTTGTTGAAGGCTTAACTCCTTCAAGTTATTTTGCGACGTTCATTCAGACTACAGACATAATAGAATCAAGTTACGGCAGTTTCATTATACTGTTCTTCATATTTTTCTTTAATACGTACAGAAATTCGTAATATTGTTAACATATTTAGCTATTTAATCCGATTCAAATTCAATTCAATACCAACGTTGCTAACTAACCAATATGTAGCTGAAGCAAAATTAAAATAATATATATCTCTATATATATAAAAGAGTTTGTCCTGACTAGAATGGAAGAGCCACAGCCTAAACGAAAAGAGCTAGAAGGCTGAAATTTTCACACAGTTTTCCATGTTTTTGTTGCATTCGAACGTCTGTTCTTTTGCATATCTTTATTTAGAGTGGATGTGCTTAAGATCTCACTTAGCTAAAAAGGCTGGGCGCTGCTTCGGTAGAGAAGCCAGCGTCAGAGCCATATATTTATGTATGCATATAATGTATTTAATTTATTTATTTATTCTTGTATTTATGTTATTATCACGTCGTCATTACCGGAGGTCACAACTTTTTTCCACACCCTTCAAGCTAGAGACTTGAAACTTTCCAATTCTCTTTATCTATGGGATAGTAAATTAAAGTGTCAAGATGGGGGTTCTACGATAACTGGGGGGCTGGCAAATCGATAAATTCGATAACTCAAAACCGATAAATCCTCATATTTCGCACATCCTTACAGCTAGAACTACCAAATTTGGTGGGCAGATAGCTACTAGCAACCCCAAAAAACTGCATCAAAATTTTGGAGCCACGCCCACCCATTCCGCCCCCAGCCCCCCCGCAATTTAAAGTCAAAAAAGCGTATATCTCCCACAGTTTTTGAGCTAGAGCCACCAAATTTTGTGCCAAGATAGGTGATGATGACCCCCCAAAAACTGCATCAAAAGTTTGGATACCACGCCCACAGATACTGCTCTAGCCGCCCCCATCCACCCCAACGCTTCGTCAAAAACGGGAATGCGTGTATCTATCAGAGTTGTAGAGCTAGAGCCTCCAAATTTGGTAGAAAGCTAGCTGGTAACGACCCCCAAAAAACTGCATCAAAATTTTGGAGCCACGCCCACCCATTCCGCCCCCAGCCCCCCGCATTTTGAAATCAGAAATGGCTATATCTCCCACAGTTTTTGAGCTAGAGCCACCAAATTTGGTGCCAAGATAGGTGATGATGACCCCCCAAAAACTGCATCAAAAGTTTGGATGCCACGCCCACCAATACCACCCTAGCCGCCCCCATCCACCCCAACGCTTCGTCAAAAACGGGAATGCGTGTATCTTCCAGAGTTGTGGAGCTAGAGCCACCAAATTTGGCAGGAAGATAGCTTGCAACGACCCCCGAAAAACTGCATCAAAGTTTTGGAGCCACGCGCACCCCTTCCACCCCCCTTCCCCACCTTTTACAAACTTTGAGCTAGAGTCACCAAATTTTGTATGAAGATAGCAATTGACATTCCACATAGATCTGCATCAAAAATTTGGATGCCACGCCCACCCATACCGCCCCCAGCCCCCCTTTCACCACTTTTAACAAACTTCGAGCTAGAGTCACCAAATTTGGTATGAAGATAGCAATTGACATCCCACATGGATCGGCAGCAAAAATTTGAATGCCACGCCCACCCATACCGCCCCAAGCCCCATAGCCCCCCTTTCACCACCTTTTACATGCTTCGAGCTAGAGTCACCAAATTTGGTATGAAGGTAGCATTTGACATTCCACAAGGATCTGCAGCAAAAATTTGGATGCCACGCCCAACCATACCGCCCCCAGCCCCCCTTTCCCCACTTTATACAAACTTCGAGCTAGAGTCACCAAATTTGGTATGAAGATAGCAATTGACATCCCACATAGATCTGCACCAAAAATTTGGATGCCACGCCCAAACATACCGCCCCCAGCCCCCATTTCCCCACTTTATACAAACTTTGAGCTAGAGTCACCAAATTTGGTATGAAGGTAGCAATTGACATTCCACAAAGATCTGCATCAAAAATTTGGATGCAATTCCACCCATACCGCCCCCAGCCCCCCTTTCCCCACTTTATACAAACTTTGAGCTAGAGTCACCAAATTTGGTATGAAGGTAGCAATTGACATCCCACATAGATCTGCACCAAAAATTTGGATGCCACGCCCAAACATACCGCCCCCAGCCCCCATTTCCCCACTTCATACAAACTTCGAGCTAGAGTCACCAAATTTGGTATGAAGATAGCAATTGACATCCCACATGGATCGGCAGCAAAAATTTGAATGCCACGCCCACCCATACCGCCCCAAGCCCCATAGCCCCCCTTTCACCACCTTTTACATGCTTCGAGCTAGAGTCACCAAATTTGGTATGAAGGTAGCATTTGACATTCCACAAGGATCTGCAGCAAAAATTTGGATGCCACGCCCAACCATACCTTCCCCAGCCCCATAGCCCCCCTCTCCCCACCTTATACAAACTTTGAGCTAGAGTCACCAAATTTGGTATGAAGGTAGCATTTGACATTCCACAAGGATCTGCAGCAAAAATTTGAATGCCACGCCCAACCATACCGCCCCCAGCCCCCCTTTCCCCACTTTACAAACTTTGAGCTAGAGTCACCAAATTTGTTATGAAGATAGCAATTGACATTCCACAAAGATCTGCATCAAAAATTTGGATGCAATTCCACCCATACCGCCCCCAGCCCCCCTTTCCCCACTTTATACAAACTTTGAGCTAGAGTCACCAAATTTGGTATGAAGGTAGCATTTGACATTCCACAAGGATCTGCAGCAATAATTTGAATGCCACGCCCAACCATACCGCCCCCAGCCCCTCTTTCCCCACTTTTACAAACTTTGAGCTAGAGTCACCAAATTTGTTATGAAGATAGCAATTGACATTCCACAAAGATCTGCATCAAAAATTTGGATGCAATTCCACCCATACCGCCCCCAGCCCCCCTTTCCCCACTTTATACAAACTTCGAGCTAGAGTCACCAAATTTGGTATGAAGAAAGCAATTAACATCCCACATGGATGGGTATCAAAATTTTTAATACTGGTATCGAGTATACCGCAGTCGGTTGCGTCCGACTGCAACGTTTCCACTTGTTTTTTTATTGTCAGCTAAGAGCAGCTGACATTAAAATGAAATCAAAATTAATTTAAATTAAAAATATAGTTAAAATAATTAAATTAAGTAAAATATAGAATAATAGATAAATCTGGAAATATAATTAAAAGTTAACGTTAAAGCTCTGGGAAATTCAATAAAAAATTGAGTAGTCCAACATTTGTTGCGAGGATTGGGAAAAACCCAGAAAAACCCAATCAGACCAGCGTTAGATTAGTAATTAGTGGTTACGATTAGATAAAGCAAAAAATATCGAAATGGGTAAATAAGGGTATAATGGTTTTGTGCAAAAGTATGTAACAGGCAGAAGGAAGCATCTCCGACCCAATAAAGTTGATCAGCATCAATAGCCGAGACGATATAGCCATGTCCGTCTGTCCGTCCGTCTGTCCGTCTGTCGGTCTGTCTGTCTGTATGAACGCGTGGATCTCAGAGACTACAAGAGCTAGAAACTTCAGATTTGGTATTTTAGTTCTCCCATACCATAAGCAGAACAAGTTTGCTTCAAATTATAGATAACTATTCTGGTTTCCGATATACACATAATATCGGTAACAAAAAATATCGAATTTGGAAAATCTAAAATGAGAAATAAGAAAAACGGAATAATCAGAAATATCGGGTTTTAATGTACATTTTGATTGTGGCCCAGATTAATAAATTTCTGGACCAAAGCTGTACTTTGTATAAAAAACAATCAAGTTTTAGGAAGAACAGAAGCTGCACTACGAGCATTATTAAAGTCGTCGAAGATATTAGATGTAATGTAGATAATAGCCATGTAACGTTGTTGACTCTTCTTGACTTTAGCAAAGCTTTTGACACGGTGAACCACGAAATTCTTTTGACCAAGTTAAGTCTGCTATATACCTTCTCAGAAACTGCACTGAAGCTTATGCGTTCATATTTAAGTAATAGGAAGCAAGCAGTTGTTGTTAATGATAAGAAGTCGCACTATGTGTCCTTGTTGCGTGTTGTTCCTAAGTGCTCTTTCCTGGGACCCTTACTGTTTACTATGTATATTAACGATCTACCAACTGTATTGTCAAATTGTGATGTTCATATGTATGCAGATGATGTTCAATTATATGTTAGCTGTCCGTTAAGTCAAATTAGTGAATGTGTGTAATTATGAATTATCTTGTGTTAGTAAGTGGTCTGGTAGTAATGGTCTTAGCTCAAATCCGTCTAAGTGTAAATGTCTTGTTATTTATAAAAAGAATCTAGGTACCAGGAACAAACCAAAACTGTCTATTGAAGGCAGAGAAATTGAGTGTGTCCTTAGGGCTGAAAATTTGGGTATTACGTTAAATAACACCCTCTCATGGTCTGATCATGTCAATAAATCGGTAGGTAAGACATATGGTATTCTAAGAAAATTGTCGCTAACCCAACAATACCTCCCCACACACATTCATCTCATGGTGGCAAAACTCTGTGTAACGTCTGTATTGTTCTATGGAATTGAGATTTTTGTAAATTGTGATGCTGCCAGCTAAAATAAACTTAATGTTGCGTTTAATAGAATAGCTCGTTATGCGTTTAACTTAAGAAGATTTGACCATGAGGTAAAAGTCTTATCATTTTTCCATAAAATCATTTACACAAAACAACCTGAATATTTATATGACATAATTAGACCATCCTCCTCCCAGCGAACCAACAATATTGTTCCGATTAGAACAAAATTATCAAATTCTAATAGACACTTTTACTCCTATGCTGTTCGGCTTTGGAACCAGCTCCCACACGAAATTAAAACCATCAGTAGAACACCTTAATTTGTTGTTAAAATTAAGGAATATCTATCAAGCACACACTAGGTAAACCAAAATGCATATGTTTTAAGAAAATAATTATAATAATATAAATGTTAATTGTTAAAATGTTCTTGTAAATTACTATAAAAAACATAATGTTTAAGTCTAATTATATGCTATGTTGTGACTAACGCGGCAATGTTAAAGCAGAAATGTTGTAGCGTAAGGAATGCTTAAATATACAAATAATAAATAAAATTTAAATAAATAAAAAAAAATAATATATGTCGCGAGCGGTCAATGCGTGAGAATGCTGACGCGGCTTTCGTGGTGCCTCCGCATTCTCATGCGATCATGTTACCATGCACTTGAAATGTGGTGGTTGTTAACGTTATGTTTATGTAACGACAAAGTGTCGTTGTTTGTATGATGTTTATTTAGCAACAAAAAGTTGCTGCGTAATATATTTGTAAGAAACTGAGTACAGTGTATTCTCGATATAAGTGTTTACTACCCCACAACTCAAAAAAAAAAAACAAAGCGTTGAGTCGGCTGTGGGTGGCTTACGCAGTATTGGTGTTCGTGGCATCCAAATTTTAGATGCATATCTTTGTGGGATGTCAATTGCTATCTTTATACCAAATTCAGTGGCTCTAGCCCACAGTTTGTAAAAGACGTGGGAAAGGAGAATGAGGGTGGTATGGGTGGCATCCAAATTTTTTAAGCAGATCTTTAGGGGTCTTTACCAGTTATCTTCACACCAAATTTGGTGACTCTAGCTCCACTACTCTGAAAGATACATGCATTCGCTTTTTATACCCTTAACCCATAAAATGGGTAAATAAGGGTATAATGGTTTTGTGCAAAAGTATGTAACAGGCAGAAGGAAGCATCTCCGACATAATATCGATAACAATAAAATATCGAATTTGGAAAATGGAAAAATGAGGGTTGAAGTAATGGATAATGATAGAACTTTTCTGAAAATTTCGTCCAAATCGGTTGAGAAACACCGGAGATATTGAACTTAATCGATGGAAGCTAAGCCAGTATACCAAAGTCTTATATAAATTAAATATATTTATTGCAACTGGGTTCAGGGTATCTTCTAGTCGGGCTCTCCCGACTAGAGCCTTTTTACTTGTTTAACGTAGCGTTCGGGCGGTTGGAGACAACTATGGCGGTATGGGTGGGCTTAGCATCCAAAATATGATGCAGTTTTTTGGAGATCGCTGTTACCTATCTGCAGTGTACAGAAAACCATATATATGTATTATAGTAAACCAAGATGAAATCGAGCGACAGTGGGCTCTTGCTTTGCTCGGATTAGCTCGTCGGATTGGCCGGGGTTCATTCTTACCCAACTGCACTGGTTACGCTGACACAATTAAATTATAATGCACGGACTGAAAATAAAGAACTAAAATTTATGACGGGGAAGGTATAGAGCCGGTACTCCAAAGAATTTATCTGAAATTGTTAAATAGACTGAGAGAGAGAAAAAAAGCTGTTGGTCCTCCCTCTTCTTTACCCACCCGACCATGACAATCGCTTCATGTTTACGTTGTCCCTTTGTTGAAGGCTTAACTCCTTCAAGTTATTTTGCGACGTTCATTCAGACTACAGACATAATAGAATCAAGTTACGGCAGTTTCATTATACTGTTCTTCACATTTTTCTTTAATACGTACAGAAATTCGTAATATTGTTAACATATTTAGCTATTTAATCCGATTCAAATTCAATTCAATACCAACGTTGCTAACTAACCAATATGTAGCTGAAGCAAAATTAAAATAATATATATCTCTATATATATAAAAGAGTTTGTCCTGACTAGAATGGAAGAGCCACAGCCTAAACGAAAAGAGCTAGAAGGCTGAAATTTTCACACAGTTTTCCATGTTTTTGTTGCATTCGAACGTCTGTTCTTTTGCATATCTTTATTTAGAGTGGATGTGCTTAAGATCTCACTTAGCTAAAAAGGCTGGGCGCTGCTTCGGTAGAGAAGCCAGCGTCAGAGCCATATATTTATGTATGCATATAATGTATTTAATTTATTTATTTATTCTTGTATTTATTTATTATACTCGATACCGAAGGTAAAGAGTATATTGGGTTTGTGCAATGTCCGTCATGGTGTCCGTCCGTCTGTCCGTCTGTCCGTCTGTATGTTCACAACTTTTTTCCACACCCTTCAAGCTAGAGACTTGAAACTTTCCAATTCTCTTTATCTATGGGATAGTAAATTAAAGTGTCAAGATGGGGGTTCTACGATAACTGGGGGGCTGGCAAATCGATAAATTCGATAACTCAAAACCGATAAATCCTCATATTTCGCACATCCTTACAGCTAGAACTACCAAATTTGGTGGGCAGATAGCTACTAGCAACCCCCAAAAAACTGCATCAAAATTTTGGAGCCACGCCCACCCATTCCGCCCCCAGCCCCCCCGCAATTTAAAGTCAAAAAAGCGTATATCTCCCACAGTTTTTGAGCTAGAGCCACCAAATTTTGTGCCAAGATAAGTGATGATGACCCCCCAAAAACTGCATCAAAAGTTTGGATACCACGCCCACAGATACTGCTCTAGCCGCCCCCATCCACCCCAACGCTTCGTCAAAAACGGGAATGCGTGTATCTATCAGAGATGTAGAGCTAGAGCCTCCAAATTTGGTAGAAAGCTAGCTGGTAACGACCCCCAAAAAACTGCATCAAAATTTTGGAGCCACGCCCACCCATTCCGCCCCCAGCCCCCGCATTTTGAAATCAGAAATGGCTATATCTCCCACAGTTTTTGAGCTAGAGCCACCAAATTTGGTGCCAAGATAGGTGATGATGACCCCCCAAAAACTGCATCAAAAGTTTGGATGCCACGCCCACCAATACCACCCTAGCCGCCCCCATCCACCCCAACGCTTCGTCAAAAACGGGAATGCGTGTATCTTCCAGAGTTGCGGAGCTAGAGCCACCAAATTTGGCAGGAAGATAGCTTGCAACGACCCCCGAAAAACTGCATCAAAGTTTTGGAGCCACGCGCACCCCTTCCACCCCCCTTTCCCCACCTTTTACAAACTTTGAGCTAGAGTCACCAAATTTTGTATGAAGATAGCAATTGACATTCCACATAGATCTGCATCAAAAATTTGGATGCCACGCCCACCCATACCGCCCCCAGCCCCCCTTTCTCCACTTTTAACAAACTTCGAGCTAGAGTCACCAAATTTGGTATGAAGATAGCAATTGACATCCCACATGGATCGGCAGCAAAAATTTGAATGCCACGCCCACCCATACCGCCCCAAGCCCCATAGCCCCCCTTTCACCACCTTTTACATGCTTCGAGCTAGAGTCACCAAATTTGGTATGAAGGTAGCATTTGACATTCCACAAGGATCTGCAGCAAAAATTTGGATGCCACGCCCAACCATACCGCCCCCAGCCCCCCTTTCCCCACTTTATACAAACTTCGAGCTAGGGTCACCAAATTTGGTATGAAGATAGCAATTGACATCCCACATAGATCTGCACCAAAAATTTGGATGCCACGCCCAAACATACCGCCCCCAGCCCCCATTTCCCCACTTTATACAAACTTTGAGCTAGAGTCACCAAATTTGGTATGAAGGTAGCAATTGACATTCCACAAAGATCTGCATCAAAAATTTGGATGCCACGCCCAAACATACCGCCCCCAGCCCCCCTTTCCCCACTTTATACAAACTTTGAGCTAGAGTCACCAAATTTGGTATGAAGGTAGCAATTGACATTCCACAAAGATCTGCACCAAAAATTTGGATGCCACGCCCAAACATACCGCCCCCAGCCCCCATTTCCCCACTTTATACAAACTTTGAGCTAGAGTCACCAAATTTGGTATGAAGGTAGCAATTGACATTCCACAAAGATCTGCATCAAAAATTTGGATGCAATTCCACCCATACCGCCCCCAGCCCCCCTTTCCCCACTTTATACAAACTTTGAGCTAGAGTCACCAAATTTGGTATGAAGATAGCAATTGACATCCCACATAGATCTGCACCAAAAATTTGGATGCCACGCCCAAACATACCGCCCCCAGCCCCCATTTCCCCACTTCATACAAACTTCGAGCTAGAGTCACCAAATTTGGTATGAAGATAGCAATTAACATCCCACATGGATCGGCAGCAAAAATTTGAATGCCACGCCCACCCATACCGCCCCAAGCCCCATAGCCCCCTTTCACCACCTTTTACATGCTTCGAGCTAGAGTCACCAAATTTGGTATGAAGGTAGCATTTGACATTCCACAAGGATCTGCAGCAAAAATTTGGATGCCACGCCCAACCATACCGCCCCCAGCCCCCCTTTCCCCACTTTATACAAACTTCGAGCTAGAGTCACCAAATTTGGTATGAAGATAGCAATTGACATCCCACATAGATCTGCACCAAAAATTTGGATGCCACGCCCAAACATACCGCCCCCAGCCCCCATTTCCCCACTTTATACAAACTTTGAGCTAGAGTCACCAAATTTGGTATGAAGGTAGCAATTGACATTCCACAAAGATCTGCATCAAAAATTTGGATGCCACGCCCAAACATACCGCCCCCAGCCCCCCTTTCCCCACTTTATACAAACTTTGAGCTAGAGTCACCAAATTTGGTATGAAGGTAGCAATTGACATTCCACAAAGATCTGCACCAAAAATTTGGATGCCACGCCCAAACATACCGCCCCCAGCCCCCATTTCCCCACTTTATACAAACTTTGAGCTAGAGTCACCAAATTTGGTATGAAGGTAGCAATTGACATTCCACAAAGATCTGCATCAAAAATTTGGATGCAATTCCACCCATACCGCCCCCAGCCCCCCTTTCCCCACTTTATACAAACTTTGAGCTAGAGTCACCAAATTTGGTATGAAGATAGCAATTGACATCCCACATAGATCTGCACCAAAAATTTGGATGCCACGCCCAAACATACCGCCCCCAGCCCCCATTTCCCCACTTCATACAAACTTCGAGCTAGAGTCACCAAATTTGGTATGAAGATAGCAATTGACATCCCACATGGATCGGCAGCAAAAATTTGAATGCCACGCCCACCCATACCGCCCCAAGCCCCATAGCCCCCCTTTCACCACCTTTTACATGCTTCGAGCTAGAGTCACCAAATTTGGTATGAAGGTAGCATTTGACATTCCACAAGGATCTGCAGCAAAAATTTGGATGCCACGCCCAACCCTACCTTCCCCAGCCCCATAGCCCCCCTCTCCCCACCTTATACAAACTTTGAGCTAGAGTCACCAAATTTGGTATGAAGGTAGCATTTGACATTCCACAAGGATCTGCAGCAAAAATTTGAATGCCACGCCCAACCATACCGCCCCCAGCCCCCCTTTCCCCACTTTTACAAACTTTGAGCTAGAGTCACCAAATTTGTTATGAAGATAGCAATTGACATTTCACAAAGATCTGCATCAAAAATTTGGATGCAATTCCACCCATACCGCCCCCAGCCCCCCTTTCCCCACTTTATACAAACTTTGAGCTAGAGTCACCAAATTTGGTATGAAGGTAGCATTTGACATTCCACAAGGATCTACAGCAATAATTTGAATGCCACGCCCAACCATACCGCCCCCAGCCCCTCTTTCCCCACTTTTACAAACTTTGAGCTAGAGTCACCAAATTTGTTATGAAGATAGCAATTGACATTCCACAAAGATCTGCATCAAAAATTTGGATGCAATTCCACCCATACCGCCCCCAGCCCCCCTTTCCCCACTTTATACAAACTTCGAGCTAGAGTCACCAAATTTGGTATGAAGAAAGCAATTAACATCCCACATGGATGGGCATCAAAATTTTTAATACTGGTATCGAGTATACCGCAGTCGGTTGCGTCCGACTGCAACGTTTCCACTTGTTTTTTTATTGTCAGCTAAGAGCAGCTGACATTAAAATGAAATCAAAATTAATTTAAATTAAAAATATAGTTAAAATAATTAAATTAAGTAAAATATAGAATAATAGATAAATCTGGAAATATAATTAAAAGTTAACGTTAAAGCTCTGGGAAATTCAATAAAAAATTGAGTAGTCCAACATTTGTTGCGAGGATTGGGAAAAACCCAGAAAAACCCAATCAGACCAGCGTTAGATTAGTAATTAGTGGTTACGATTAGATAAAGCAAAAAATATCGAAATGGGTAAATAAGGGTATAATGGTTTTGTGCAAAAGTATGTAACAGGCAGAAGGAAGCATCTCCGACCCCATAAAGTTGATCAGCATCAATAGCCGAGACGATATAGCCATGTCCGTCTGTCCGTCCGTCTGTCCGTCTGTCGGTCTGTCTGTCTGTATGAACGCGTGGATCTCAGAGACTACAAGAGCTAGAAACTTCAGATTTGGTATTTTAGTTCTCCCATACCATAAGCAGAACAAGTTTGCTTCAAATTATCGATAACTATTCTGGTTTCCGATATACACATAATATCGATAACAAAAAATATCGAATTTGGAAAATCTAAAATGAGGGTTGAAGTAATGGGTAATGATAGAACTTTTCTGAAAATTTCGTCCAAATCGGTTGAGAAACACCGGAGATATCGAATTTAATCGATTGAAGCTAAGTCAGTATACCAAAGTCTTACATAAATTTAATTTATTTATTGCAACTGGGTTCAGGGTATCTTCTAGTCGGGCTCTCCCGACTAGAGCCTTCTTACTTGTTAGTACTGGAGTTGAGGCCTCCAAGGAGACAAGAGAATAAAGTTTGTTATAGTCAGAACATATAACACGAAATGATTTATGAATTAAATATTTGCTGAAGCAACGATCAAGGCTAAGGGGTAAAAAGATACGTCAAGATCTAATTGGGACATTAAATTTAATTAGACTCAAAAGAACTGATGAGTCGATTTTACCATTAAGTACGTTAGTAATAATAATACTCCATGCATTGTTCTACGGTTTAACAGGGAGGGAAGATTTATTAAAAGGTGTCTACTAGAATACGGGGGTAAGTCAACTCCAGGAACCCAGTTAAAACTTCTAAGGGCAAATAGAAATAGAAATTTCTTCTGCACAGATTCAATTCTATCATGGTGAATCGAGTATTGTGGGGACCACACACAAGATCCATACTCCAGGATGGGACGAACTAGGGATGTATAAAGCGTTTTAGTGGTGTAGCGATCATTAAACTCTTTCGACCACCGCTTGATGAAGCCAAGGACATTAATGGCCTTATTGACCATTAGCAAAATATGAGCGTCAAACATTAATTTAGGATCAAGAATAATGCCTTAATCTTTAATTTCAAACACGCGGTCAAGTGGTGAAGCATCAAGCAAGTAGTGAGCAGTATGAGGGGTACTTCTACAAAAAGACATGACTTTACATTTAGAACAATTTAAATTGAGTAAGTTTAAACGACACCAGGCCGACAATGCACCCAAATCCGACTGTAGTAAATTACTCAGGGAAGCATCATTATAGGTGAAACATAGCTTCACATCATCAGCAAACATATATACAAAGAGTTAGTAATAACAGCTGGGAGATCGTTAATAAAACAATTAAATAGCAAAGGACCAAGATGACTACCCTGGGGAACACCAGAGGTAACAAAAATAGGTTTAGATACAGACGATTTAAAAACAACTTTTTGTGTTCGGCCACACAAGTACTCCGAAAGCCACAATACGAGTTTTGATGGAAATCCAATAATATTTAATTTTTGAAGCAACAGAGAATGACTAACAGAATCAAATAGCTTATCGGTAAACAACGTCAGTTTGCCTTTTTTCCTGAAACCCTTTGATAACAAGCGAAATGAATTCAAGAAGGTTAGTGGTAGTAGATATACGCCTAACAAAACCGTGTTGATAAGGCGATATTATTGAAGACTTTAGGAATGGCGGACAACTTGGATATACCCCTATAATTTTTAACGTTAGACTTAGAAGAATTTTTATGGAGTGGAATGATAAAAGATTCCTTCCATATAGCAGGAAACACTGTTGAGTCAACCGACAAGTTAAATAATTTAAGTAAGGGTTTACAAAGTGAATCCGCACAGTATCTAAGTATACAACCTGGCACTCCATCAGGACCAGGCAGATACCCTGGTTTGATAGAGTTGAGGTCACTTAGAAGCGTACACTCAGTTATAACTTGGATATATATGCAATTTGACGATTGAACTTGAAAAGGATAGGAATTACTGCAACTATGTAAATTCGTGGAATATACTGATTGAAAATTCTCAGCAAATAGATCGGCTACTGCCTGATCAGAACTTGCTTTTATATTGTCAAGGTATACTGAAGACGGCAAGCAAGAAGACTTACGTTTAGAGTTAACAAATTTATAAAACTGTTTAGGGTCACGTGAAAAGTGTAGTCTACAACGATTAAGATAATTATTTTAACAAGATGTGTTAACAGAAAGAAAACTAGATTTTGCTACTAAATACGAAGATAAATCTAAAGTAGTTCTCGATTTTTAAAATTTTTATATGATCTTGTCTTTGCGTTTTTCAATTTGGATTCTATATCACTACAGGAATAAAGGCGAGACCAATTAGTATGTTAAAGAAGATAATTTAATTTAATAAAGTTAGTTTTAGAAAAGCAACGGGTTTTTACATGCTTTTATTTAACTCTATTTGTTTGTCTGTCTGTCTGTTTGTTTGTACTGGATTCTTGTAATCAAATTTTCACCAAGTTCCCGACTAGCTAGAGCTCTGAAATTTTCTCCAAATATGTGTTTCAGATGACAATACATGCTTTTTAAAATTTTTGGCACGATAAAATATTTAACTCCATACCAAAACCATGAAAACCTGTTTTCCCTGTTGCTTAAGTTACTATTTTGACTGGTAAAATCGACGAGCTTTGGTGGTTTAGAGAGAAGACTGCCGCTTCACAGGCCAAAGATCGTGGGTTCGATCTCCGACCGAAATTTTCCTTTTTTTAATGTTTTTTATACCCTTCACAGGGTATATTGACTTTGTCATGAATCTGTAACGCCTTAAAGGAATGATGGGAGACCCCATAAACCATATATCAAAATGATCAGGACGAGCTCAGGAATTGATTTCCGTCTGTCCGTCCGTCTGTCCGTCTGTCTGTTTCAACACGATTTCCGGCCAAACTGCTGAACCGATCTTGATGAAACTTTCACAGATTGCTTTGATCATGTCGGGTTAATTCACTATGAAATTTCATTTCGATCGGAGCATTATACGACACCATACAAATTTACCATATCGTACTATCAATTGTTGTCTCTGTCGTGCACTTTCAAGTACCTATGTTGTTTTTGTCGCACACAAACAAGTAAATGACGCTCAAGAGTAAAAATATTAGCGAAAAATTACCAACAACTGCACAGAAACATAAGAGGGGGGAGTATTGATTTGGCTGTGTGAAGGGTATCATAGTCTTGGCATAGCCAAAATTAACTATGCGCCACTATGTTTTTTTTTTGACAAACTTTATTAAACTAACGGTTACATATGTATGTAAGAAAGCGTATAAAAGCATGTCTTCAAAATTTTTTTTGATTTACTTGTTAGATACTGAAATAGGGTTAAGAATTTCGATGGATAGTTCTAAGGTTGGATGGTAGGTATCTTCCGGAAGCACTAGAGGGAGTATTCTACTAGCATTACTGCAATCGGAGTCCAAAACAAATATTAAGTCCAACATTCTACCTCTACAGTTATGCACTCTGTTAACTTGCGATAGGCCTAACTCCAGTAGGCCTTCGATAAAATCATCAGAAGTGACTGGTAATACCGCCGAAGATGTGTCATTCACAGACTATACAACATGTGGCAGATTAAAATCACCAACCACTATCAGACTATCCATATCTGTTAACAATGACGAAACAAGTTGCAGAACACTAAGATGGGATGAGTAAATGGTAATATCAGAATGAGGAGGAATATAAAAACAAGTAACAAAAAGTGAACGGCTGTTTAATAATATTTTAACACATAAAAACTCTATGTCCGGAAGATCATGAGAATGAATCTGTTCAGAGGAAAAACAAAAGTCAACAGCAGTTAGAACACCACCCCCCTTGCGGGAGGCACGATCGCATCTGTACAAGTTGTATTTTGAAAGAAAAACGGAATAATCAGAAATATCGGGTTTTAATGTACATTTTGATTGTGGCCCAGATTAATAAATTTCTGGACCAAAGCTGTACTTTGTATAAAAAACAATCAAGTTTTAGGAAGAACAGAAGCTGCACTACGAGCATTATTAAAGTCGTCGAAGATATTAGATGTAATGTAGATAATAGCCATGTAACGTTGTTGACTCTTCTTGACTTTAGCAAAGCTTTTGACACGGTGAACCACGAAATTCTTTTGACCAAGTTAAGTCTGCTATATACCTTCTCAGAAACTGCACTGAAGCTTATGCGTTCATATTTAAGTAATAGGAAGCAAGCAGTTGTTGTTAATGATAAGAAGTCGCACTATGTGTCCTTGTTGCGTGTTGTTCCTAAGTGCTCTTTCCTGGGACCCTTACTGTTTACTATGTATATTAACGATCTACCAACTGTATTGTCAAATTGTGATGTTCATATGTATGCAGATGATGTTCAATTATATGTTAGCTGTCCGTTAAGTCAAATTAGTGAATGTGTGTAATTATGAATTATCTTGTGTTAGTAAGTGGTCTGGTAGTAATGGTCTTAGCTCAAATCCGTCTAAGTGTAAATGTCTTGTTATTTATAAAAAGAATCTAGGTACCAGGAACAAACCAAAACTGTCTATTGAAGGCAGAGAAATTGAGTGTGTCCTTAGGGCTGAAAATTTGGGTATTACGTTAAATAACACCCTCTCATGGTCTGATCATGTCAATAAATCGGTAGGTAAGACATATGGTATTCTAAGAAAATTGTCGCTAACCCAACAATACCTCCCCACACACATTCATCTCATGGTGGCAAAACTCTGTGTAACGTCTGTATTGTTCTATGGAATTGAGATTTTTGCAAATTGTGATGCTGCCAGCTAAAATAAACTTAATGTTGCGTTTAATAGAATAGCTCGTTATGCGTTTAACTTAAGAAGATTTGACCATGAGGTAAAAGTCTTATCATTTTTCCATAAAATCATTTACACAAAACAACCTGAATATTTATATGACAAAGATCTGCATCAAAAATTTGGATGCAATTCCACCCATACCGCCCCCAGCCCCCCTTTCCCCATTTTATACAAACTTCGAGCTAGAGTCACCAAATTTGGTATGAAGAAAGCAATTAACATCCCACATGGATGGGCATCAAAATTTTTAATACTGGTATCGAGTATACCGCAGTCGGTTGCGTCCGACTGCAACGTTTCCACTTGTTTTTTTATTGTCAGCTAAGAGCAGCTGACATTAAAATGAAATCAAAATTAATTAAAATTAAAAATATAGTTAAAATAATTAAATTAAGTAAAATATAGAATAATAGATAAATCTGGAAATATAATTAAAAGTTAACGTTAAAGCTCTGGGAAATTCAATAAAAAATTGAGTAGTCCAACATTTGTTGCGAGGATTGGGAAAAACCCAGAAAAACCCAATCAGACCAGCGTTAGATTAGTAATTAGTGGTTACGATCAGATAAAGCAAAAAGGATCGATCTTTTTATACCCTTAACCCATAAAATGGGTAAATAAGGGTATAATGGTTTTGTGCAAAAGTATGTAACAGGCAGAAGGAAGCATCTCCGACCCCATAAAGTATATATATTCTTGATCAGCATCAATAGCCGAGACGATATAGCCATGTCCGTCTGGCCGTCCGTGTGTCCGTCTGTCTGTCTGTATGAACGCGTGGATCTCAGAGACTACAAGAGCTAGAAACTTCAGATTTGGTATTTAAGTTCTCCTATACCATAAGCAGAACAAGTTTGCTTCAAATTGTCGATAACTATTCTGGTTTCCGATATACACATAATATCGATAACAAAAAATATCGAATTTGGAAAATCTAAAATGAGGGTTGAAGTAATGGGTAATGATAGAACTTTTCTGAAAATTTCGTCCAAATCGGTTGAGAAACACCGGAGATATCGAATTTAATCGATTGAAGCTAAGTCAGTATACCAAAGTCTTACATAAATTTAATTTATTTATTGCAACTGGGTTCAGGGTATCTTCTAGTCGGGCTCTCCCGACTAGAGCCTTCTTACTTGTTAGTACTGGAGTTGAGGCCTCCAAGGAGACAAGAGAATAAAGTTTGTTATAGTCAGAACATATAACACGAAATGATTTATGAATTAAATATTTGCTGAAGCAACGATCAAGGCTAAGGGGTAAAAAGTTACGTCAAGATCTAATTGGGACATTAAATATAATTAGACTCAAAAGAACTGATGAGTCGATTTTACCATTAAGTACGTTAGTAATAAATAATACTCCATGCATTGTTCTACGGTTTAACAGGGAGGGAAGATTTATTAAAAGGTGTCTACTAGAATACGGGGGTAAGTCAACTCCAGGAACCCAGTTAAAACTTCTAAGGGCAAATAGAAATAGAAATTTCTTCTGCACAGATTCAATTCTATCATGGTGAATCGAGTATTGTGGGGACCACACACAAGATCCATACTCCAGGATGGGACGAACTAGGGATGTATAAAGCGTTTTAGTGGTGTAGCGATCATTAAACTCTTTCGACCACCGCTTGATGAAGCCAAGGACATTAATGGCCTTATTGACCATTAGCAAAATATGAGCGTCAAACATTAATTTAGGATCAAAATAATGCCTTAATCTTTAATTTCAAACACGCGGTCAAGTGGTGAAGCATCAAGCAAGTAGTGAGCAGTATGAGGGGTACTTCTACAAAAAGACATGACTTTACATTTAGAACAATTTAAATTGAGTAAGTTTAAACGACACCAGGCCGACAATGCACCCAAATCCGACTGTAGTAAATTACTCAGGGAAGCATCATTATAGGTGAAACATAGCTTCACATCATCAGCAAACATATATACAAAAGAGTTAGTAATAACAGCTGGGAGATCGTTAATAAAACAATTAAATAGCAAAGGACCAAGATGACTACCCTGGGGAACACCAGAGGTAACAAAAATAGGTTTAGATACAGACGATTTAAAAACAACTTTTGTGTTCGGCCACACAAGTACTCCGAAAGCCACAATACGAGTTTTGATGGAAATCCAATAATATTTAATTTTTGAAGCAACAGAGAATGACTAACAGAATCAAATAGCTTATCGGTAAACAACGTCAGTTTGCCTTTTTTCCTGAAACCCTTTGATAACAAGCGAAATGAATTCAAGAAGGTTAGTGGTAGTAGATATACGCCTAACAAAACCGTGTTGATAAGGCGATATTATTGAAGACTTTAGGAATGGCGGACAACTTGGATATACCCCTATAATTTTTAACGTTAGACTTAGAAGAATTTTTATGGAGTGGAATGATAAAAGATTCCTTCCATATAGCAGGAAACACTGTTGAGTCAACCGACAAGTTAAATAATTTAAGTAAGGGTTTACAAAGTGAATCCGCACAGTATCTAAGTATACAACCTGGCACTCCATCAGGACCAGGCAGATACCCTGGTTTGATAGAGTTGAGGTCACTTAGAAGCGTACACTCAGTTATAACTTGGATATATATGCAATTTGACGATTGAACTTGAAAAGGATAGAAATTACTGCAACTATGTAAATTCGTGGAATATACTGATTGAAAATTCTCAGCAAATAGATCGGCTACTGCCTGATCAGAACTTGCTTTTATATTGTCAAGGTATACTGAAGACGGCAAGCAAGAAGACTTACGTTTAGAGTTAACAAATTTATAAAACTGTTTAGGGTCACGTGAAAAGTGTAGTCTACAACGATTAAGATAATTATTTTAACAAGATGTGTTAACAGAAAGAAAACTAGATTTTGCTACTAAATACGAAGATAAATCTAAAGTAGTTCTCGATTTTTAAAATTTTTTATATGATCTTGTCTTTGCGTTTTTCAATTTGGATTCTATATCACTACAGGAATAAAGGCGAGACCAATTAGTATGTTAAAGAAGATAATTTAATTTAATAAAGTTAGTTTTAGAAAAGCAACGGGTTTTTACATGCTTTTATTTAACTCTATTTGTTTGTCTGTCTGTCTGTTTGTTTGTACTGGATTCTTGTAATCAAATTTTCACCAAGTTCCCGACTAGCTAGAGCTCTGAAATTTTCTCCAAATATGTGTTTCAGATGACAATACATGCTTTTTAAAATTTTTGGCACGATAAAATATTTAACTCCATACCAAAACCATGAAAACCTGTTTTCCCTGTTGCTTAAGTTACTATTTTGACTGGTAAAATCGACGAGCTTTGGTGGTTTAGAGAGAAGACTGCCGCTTCACAGGCCAAAGATCGTGGGTTCGATCTCCGACCGAAATTTTCCTTTTTTTTAATGTTTTTTATACCCTTCACAGGGTATATTGACTTTGTCATGAATCTGTAACGCCTTAAAGGAATGATGGGAGACCCCATAAACCATATATCAAAATGATCAGGACGAGCTCAGGAATTGATTTCCGTCTGTCCGTCCGTCTGTCCGTCTGTCTGTTTCAACACGATTTCCGGCCAAACTGCTGAACCGATCTTGATGAAACTTTCACAGATTGCTTAGATCATGTCGGGTTTGTTCACTATGAAATTTCATCCCGATCGGAGCATTCTACGATATAGCCACCATATAAATTTACCATATCAATACGATTTCCGGCCAAACTGCTGAACCGATCTTGATGAAACTTTCACAGATTGCTTTGATCATGTCGGGTTAATTCACTATGAAATTTCATTTCGATCGGAGCATTATACGACACCATACAAATTTACCATATCGTACTATCAATTGTTGTCTCTGTCGTGCACTTTCAAGTACCTATGTTGTTTTTGTCGCACACAAACAAGTAAATGACGCTCAAGAGTAAAAATATTAGCGAAAAATTACCAACAACTGCACAGAAACATAAGAGGGGGGAGTATTGATTTGGCTGTGTGAAGGGTATCATAGTCTTGGCATAGCCAAAATTAACTATGCGCCACTATGTTTTTTTTTTGACAAACTTTATTAAACTAACGGTTACATATGTATGTAAGAAAGCGTATAAAAGCATGTCTTCAAAATTTTTTTTGATTTACTTGTTAGATACTGAAATAGGGTTAAGAATTTCGATGGATAGTTCTAAGGTTGGATGGTAGGTATCTTCCGGAAGCACTAGAGGGAGTATTCTACTAGCATTACTGCAATCGGAGTCCGAAACAAATATTAAGTCCAACATTCTACCTCTACAGTTATGCACTCTGTTAACTTGCGATAGGCCTAACTCCAGTAGGCCTTCGATAAAATCATCAGAAGTGACTGGTAATACCGCCGAAGATGTGTCATTCACAGACTATACAACATGTGGCAGATTAAAATCACCAACCACTATCAGACTATCCATATCTGTTAACAATGACGAAACAAGTTGCAGAACACTAAGATGGGATGAGTAAATGGTAATATCAGAATGAGGAGGAATATAAAAACAAGTAACAAAAAGTGAACGGCTGTTTAATAATATTTTAACACATAAAAACTCTATGTCCGGAAGATCATGAGAATGAATCTGTTCAGAGGAAAAACAAAAGTCAACAGCAATTAGAACACCACCTCCCTTGCGGGAGGCACGATCGCATCTGTACAAGTTGTATTTTGAAAGAAAAACGGAATAATCAGAAATATCGGGTTTTAATGTACATTTTGATTGTGGCCCAGATTAATAAATTTCTGGACCAAAGCTGTACTTTGTATAAAAAACAATCAAGTTTTAGGAAGAACAGAAGCTGCACTACGAGCATTATTAAAGTCGTCGAAGATATTAGATGTAATGTAGATAATAGCCATGTAACGTTGTTGACTCTTCTTGACTTTAGCAAAGCTTTTGACACGGTGAACCACGAAATTCTTTTGACCAAGTTAAGTCTGCTATATACCTTCTCAGAAACTGCACTGAAGCTTATGCGTTCATATTTAAGTAATAGGAAGCAAGCAGTTGTTGTTAATGATAAGAAGTCGCACTATGTGTCCTTGTTGCGTGTTGTTCCTAAGTGCTCTTTCCTGGGACCCTTACTGTTTACTATGTATATTAACGATCTACCAACTGTATTGTCAAATTGTGATGTTCATATGTATGCAGATGATGTTCAATTATATGTTAGCTGTCCGTTAAGTCAAATTAGTGAATGTGTGTAATTATGAATTATCTTGTGTTAGTAAGTGGTCTGGTAGTAATGGTCTTAGCTCAAATCCGTCTAAGTGTAAATGTCTTGTTATTTATAAAAAGAATCTAGGTACCAGGAACAAACCAAAACTGTCTATTGAAGGCAGAGAAATTGAGTGTGTCCTTAGGGCTGAAAATTTGGGTATTACGTTAAATAACACCCTCTCATGGTCTGATCATGTCAATAAATCGGTAGGTAAGACATATGGTATTCTAAGAAAATTGTCGCTAACCCAACAATACCTCCCCACACACATTCATCTCATGGTGGCAAAACTCTGTGTAACGTCTGTATTGTTCTATGGAATTGAGATTTTTGCAAATTGTGATGCTGCCAGCTAAAATAAACTTAATGTTGCGTTTATTAGAATAGCTCGTTATGCGTTTAACTTAAGAAGATTTGACCATGAGGTAAAAGTCTTATCATTTTTCCATAAAATCATTTACACAAAACAACCTGAATATTTATATGACATAATTAGACCATCCTCCTCCCAGCGAACCAACAATATTGTTCCGATTAGAACAAAATTATCAAATTCTAATAGACACTTTTACTCCTATGCTGTTCGGCTTTGGAACCAGCTCCCACACGAAATTAAAACCATCAGTAGAACACCTAAATTTGTTGTTAAAATTAAGGAATATCTATCAAGCACACACTAGGTAAACCAAAATGCATATGTTTTAAGAAAATAATTATAATAATATAAATGTTAATTGTTAAAATGTTCTTGTAAATTACTATAAAAAACATAATGTTTAAGTCTAATTATATGCTATGTTGTGACTAACGCGGCAATGTTAAAGCAGAAATGTTGTAGCGTAAGGAATGCTTAAATATACAAATAAATAAATAAAATTTAAATAAATAAAAAAAAATAAATATATGTCGCGAGCGGTCAATGCGTGAGAATGCTGACGCGGCTTTCGTGGTGCCTCCGCATTCTCATGCGATCATGTTACCATGCACTTGAAATGTGGTGGTTGTTAACGTTATGTTTATGTAACGACAAAGTGTCGTTGTTTGTATGATGTTTATTTAGCAACAAAAAGTTGCTGCGTAATATATTTGTAAGAAACTGAGTACAGTGTATTCTCGATATAAGTGTTTACTACCCCACAACTCAAAAAAAAAAAAACAAAGCGTTGAGTCGGCTGTGGGTGGTACGCAGTATTGGTGTTCGTGGCATCCAAATTTTAGATGCATATCTTTGTGGGATGTCAATTGCTATCTTTATACCAAATTCAGTGGCTCTAGCCCACAGTTTGTAAAAGACGTGGGAAAGGAGAATGAGGGTGGTATGGGTGGCATCCAAATTTTTTAAGCAGATCTTTAGGGGTCTTTACCAGTTATCTTCACACCAAATTTGGTGACTCTAGCTCCACTACTCTGAAGGATACATGCATTCGCTTTTTATACCCTTAACCCATAAAATGGGTAAATAAGGGTATAATGGTTTTGTGCAAAAGTATGTAACAGGCAGAAGGAAGCATCTCCGACCCTATAAAGTATATAGATTCTTGATCAGCATCAACAGCCGAGACGATATAGCCATGTCCATCTGTCCGTCTGTCTGTCGCGTCTGTCCGTCTGTATGAACGCGTGGATCTCAGAGACTACAAGAGCTAGAGACTTCTGCTTTTGTATTTAAGTTCTCCTATACCATGAGCAGAACAAGTTTGCTTCAAATTCTCGATAACTATTCTGGTTTCCGATATTCACATAATATCGATAACAATAAAATATCGAATTTGGAAAATGGAAAAATGAGGGTTGAAGTAATGGATAATGATAGAACTTTTCTGAAAATTTCGTCCAAATCGGTTGAGAAACACCGGAGATATTGAACTTAATCGATGGAAGCTAAGCCAGTATACCAAAGTCTTATATAAATTAAATATATTTATTGCAACTGGGTTCAGGGTATCTTCTAGTCGGGCTCTCCCGACTAGAGCCTTTTTACTTGTTTAACGTAGCGTTCGGGCGGTTGGAGACAACTATGGCGGTATGGGTGGGCTTAGCATCCAAAAATATGATGCAGTTTTTTGGAGATCGCTGTTACCTATCTGCAGTGTACAGAAAACCATATATATGTATTATAGTAAACCAAGATGAAATCGAGCGACAGTGGGCTCTTGCTTTGCTCGGATTTAGCTCGTCGGATTGGCCGGGGTTCATTCTTACCCAACTGCACTGGTTACGCTGACACAATTAAATTATAATGCACGGACTGAAAATTAAAGAACTAAAATTTATGACGGGGAAGGTATAGAGCCGGTACTCCAAAGAATTTATCTGAAATTGTTAAATAGACTGAGAGAGAGAAAAAAAGCTGTTGGTCCTCCCTCTTCTTTACCCACCCGACCATGACAATCGCTTCATGTTTACGTTGTCCCTTTGTTGAAGGCTTAACTCCTTCAAGTTATTTTGCGACGTTCATTCAGACTACAGACATAATAGAATCAAGTTACGGCAGTTTCATTATACTGTTCTTCATATTTTTCTTTAATACGTACAGAAATTCGTAATATTGTTAACATATTTAGCTATTTAATCCGATTCAAATTCAATTCAATACCAACGTTGCTAACTAACCAATATGTAGCTGAAGCAAAATTAAAATAATATATATCTCTATATATATAAAAGAGTTTGTCCTGACTAGAATGGAAGAGCCACAGCCTAAACGAAAAGAGCTAGAAGGCTGAAATTTTTACACAGTTTTCCATGCAGGTAGGAGGTGAGCACTAAGAAGGGAATTTTTATTTTGACAACTCCTTCAAGTACCTCCCATACGATTTGGAGCACTTTTTACCCATTTTAAAAAACAAATTACAATTACAACAAGTACCCATTCCACTACTGTCGCCTGATAGTCGCACAAGCTGAGGGTTTGATCGCGAGCGAGAATACAAAAACAAAACAAATGCGCAGTGACGCCTTCGCGTCGCACAAGAAAAGTCATAAAAAAAGGTTCGACACTTGCAAAAACGAAACGGATTTCTGCTTCTTAATGAATATGTGCTTACACAATTACATAAGTGAACAAGTGGAAACGTTGCAGTCGGACGCAACCGACTGCGGTATACTCGATACCAGTATTAAAAATTTTGATGCCCATCCATGTGGGATGTTAATTGTTTTCTTCATACCAAATTTGGTGACTCTAGCTCGAAGTTTGTATAAAGTGGGGAAAGGGGGGCTGGGGGCGGTATGGGTGGAATTGCATCCAAATTTTTGATGCAGATCTTTGTGGAATGTCAATTGCTATCTTCATAACAATTTGGTGACTCTAGCTCAAAGTTTGTAAAAGTGGGGAAAGAGGGGCTGGGGGCGGTATGGTTGGGCGTGGCATTCAAATTTTTGCTGCAGATCCTTGTGGAATGTCAAATGCTACCTTCATACCAAATTTGGTGACTCTAGCTCAAAGTTTGTATAAAGTGGGGATAGGGGGGCTGGGGGCGGTATGGGTGGAATTGCATCCAAATTTTTGATGCAGATCTTTGTGGAATGTCAATTGCTATCTTCATAACAAATTTGGTGACTCTAGCTCAAAGTTTGTATAAAGTGGGGAAAGGGGGGCTGGGGGTGGTATGGTTGGGCGTGGCATTCAAATTTTTGCTGCAGATCCTTGTGGAATGTCAAATGCTACCTTCATACCAAATTTGGTGACTCTAGCTCAAAGTTTGTATAAGGTGGGGAGAGGGGGGCTATGGGGCTGGGGGCGGTATGGTTGGGCGTGGCATCCAAATTTTTGCTGCAGATCCTTGTGGAATGTCAAATGCTACCTTCATACCAAATTGGTGACTCTAGCTCGAAGCATGTAAAAGGTGGTGAAAGGGGGGCTATGGGGCTTGGGGCGGTATGGGTGGGCGTGGCATTCAAATTTTTGCTGCCGATCCATGTGGGATGTCAATTGCTATCTTCATACCAAATTTGGTGACTCTAGCTCGAAGTTTGTATAAAGTGGGGAAAGGGGGGCTGGGGGCGGTATGGGTGGAATTGCATCCAAATTTTTGATGCAGATCTTTGTGGAATGTCAATTGCTACCTTCATACCAAATTTGGTGACTATAGCTCAAAGTCTGTATAAAGTGGGGAAATGGGGGCTGGGGGCGGTATGTTTGGGCGTGGCATCCAAATGTTTGGTGCAGATCTATGTGGGATGTCAATTGCTATCTTCATACCAAATTTGGTGACTCTAGCTCGAAGTTTGTAAAAGGTGTGGAAAGGGGGGTGGAAGGAGTGCGCGTGGCATCCAAATTTTTGCTGCAGATCCTTGTGGAATGTCAAATGCTACCTTCATACCAAATTTGGTGACTCTAGCTCGAAGCATGTAAAAGATGGTGAAAGGGGGGCTATGGGGCTTGGGGCGTTATGGGTGGGCGTGGCATTCAAATTTTTGCTGCCGATCCATGTGGGATGTCAATTGCTATCTTCATACCAAATTTGGTGACTCTAGCTCGAAGTTTGTATGAAGTGGGGAAAGGGGGGCTGGGGGCGGTATGTTTGGGCGTGGCATCCAAATTTTTGGTGCAGATCTATGTGGGATGTCAATTGCTATCTTCATACCAAATTTGGTGACTCTAGCTCAAAGTTTGTATAAAGTGGGGAAAGGGGGGCTGGGGGCGGAATGGGTGGAATTGCATCCAAATTTTTGATGCAGATCTTTGTGGAATGTCAATTGCTACCTTCATACCAAATTTGGTGACTCTAGCTCAAAGTTTGTATAAAGTGGGGAAATGGGGGCTGGGGGCGGTATGTTTGGGCGTGGCATCCAAATTTTTGGTGCAGATCTATGTGGGATGTCAATTGCTATCTTCATACCAAATTTGGTGACTCTAGCTCGAAGTTTGTATAAAGTGGGGAAAGGGGGGCTGGGGGCGATATGGTTGGGCGTGGCATCCAAATTTTTGCTGCAGATCCTTGTGGAATGTCAAATGCTACCTTCATACCAAATTTGGTGACTCTAGCTCGAAGCATGTAAAAGGTGGTGAAAGGGGGGCTATGGGGCTTGGGGCGGTATGGGTGGGCGTGGCATTCAATTTTTACTGCCGATCCATGTGGGATGTCAATTGCTATCTTCATACCAAATTTGGTGACTCTAGCTCGAAGTTTGTTAAAGTGGGGAAAGGGGGGCTGGGGGCGGTATGGGTGGGCGTGGCATCCAAATTTTTGATGCAGATCTATGTGGAATGTCAATTGCTATCTTCATACAAAATTTGGTGACTCTAGCTCAAAGTTTGTAAAAGGTGGGGAAAGGGGGGTGGAAGGGGTGCGCGTGGCTCCAAAACTTTGATGCAGTTTTTTGGGGGTCGTTGCAAGCTATCTTCCTGCCAAATTTGGTGGCTCTAGCTCCACAACTCTGGAAGATACACGCATTCCCGTTTTTGACGAAGCGTTGGGGTGGATGGGGGCGGCTAGGGTGGTATTGGTGGGCGTGGCATCCAAACTTTTGATGCTGTTTTTGGGGGGTCATCATCACCTATCTTGGCACCAAATTTGGTGGCTCTAGCTCAAAAACTGTGGGAGATATAGCCATTTCTGATTTCAAAATGCGGGGGGGCTGGGGGCGGAATGGGTTTGCGTGGCTCCAAAATTTTGATGCAGTTTTTTGGGGGTCGTTACCAGCTAGCTTTCTACCAAATTTGGAGGCTCTAGCTCTACAACTCTGATAGATACACGCATTCCCGTTTTTGACGAAGCGTTGGGGTGGATGGGGGCGGCTAGAGCAGTATCGGTGGGCGTGGCATCCAAACTTTTGATGCAGTTTTTGGGGGGTCATCATCACCTATCTTGGCACAAAATTTGGTGGCTCTAGCTCAAAAACTGTGGGAGATATACGCTTTTTTGACTTTAAATTGCGGGGGGGCTGGGGGCGGAATGGGTGGGCGTGGCTCCAAAATTTTGATGCAGTTTTTTGGGGGTTGCTAGTAGCTATCTGCCCACCAAATTTGGTAGTTCTAGCTGTAAGGATGTGCGAAATATGAGGATTTATCGGTTTTGAGCTATCGAATTTATCGATTTGCCAGCCCCCCAGTTATCGTAGAACCCCCATCTTGACACTTTAATTTACTATCCCATAGATAAAGAGAATTGGAAAGTTTCAAGTCTCTAGCTTGAAGGGTGTGGAAAAAAGTTGCGAACATACAGACGGACAGACGGACGGACACCATGACGGACATTGCACAAACCCAATATACTCTTTACCTTCGGTATCGAGTATAACAATGCGCTTGAAAATAATTTTCATAATTTTATGTACATGTATCACATCGCACAGTGCACATATTTTTTTTCAAATTTGTGTGCCTTTGACAATTGATTTACGACCCAAGTAGCGTTTGTTGTTGTTGTCAGTGTTGTTGTTGGGCCCGCAATTCTACTTTTTGTTGGTGTCATTGATTTTAAAAAACAACAACAATATAACAAAACTTGGTGCGTCCAGAAAAATTTCCCACACCAGAAAATGTTATGGGGGTGGATTCGCCTACTTGCTGCTTATATATCTTAGACAAAACGTAACACACTAATATTTATTGATATATTATTGATATACAATTTCGAATAAGCAAAGGGCGTTCACATAAGCGCGTGTGTTGCTCTTATGATAATCAGATAATTTGTTGATCCTCTGTTGTTGCTCATTTACGTTCACTCTCTATTTTATGTGCGCGCTTTGCATGTCAATCATAAAGTTTAATATCTCCAGTGTTTCTTAACCGATTTGGATCAAATTTTCACAGGAGTTATAAAGTTATCCATAGTTTCAACTTCTATTTTTGAATTTTCGTAATTCAAGATTTTTTTGTTATCGATTCCATATGTATATTGGAAACCAGAATAGTTACCGATAGTTTGAAAGTTTTGTGTTCCACATTTGAAGTCTCTTATAGTGCATACATACGGACGGACGGACGGACGGACGAATGGTGCCGCATTCAGTTGTTAACATAATTGGTGATGGAGCCTGCCTTTTTAGATCTATTTCCTACCTTTTATTTGGTAGGCAAGGTTTCCATGGCATCATACGCCAAAATATTGTTGAACATGTTGTAACCAACTGGCAAACTTTTGCTTGCTTCAGCATAAACTTAAATAGAGAGTGTTATAGCTCTTCTGAACAATATGAGTGCGATATGTCAAATTCAAATACTTATGGTACTGCATGTGAGCTTCAACCAGCAGCAGAAATTTATGCTGTTAATTTTTAAGTTTTTCAGAATGGAAATTTATTACAAGCATTCGGAAATAATATGCATCCTGTAAAAAGACTGCGTTTTACCGGTCCATTAATGAATGGACATTTTTATGTTTATATTCCTTTAGAGGAAGTATTAACTCAAGATTCTGATACGTCAAGTAGATGTATAACTGAAAATGTTAAAAGACGTAGTCGATTCACCGGCAAAACAGAAAACCAGGTAAAAAAAACGTTCATTAGAAAAAAAAGTGATATCAATATGGGTAAGCGCATAGAAGCATCAAAAAGATATCGTGTTAATAATCCTGATGTTATTAGAGTTGTAGTGAGAAGAGATCAGACTAATAATCCTGAAGCTCATAGAGTTGTAGTGAGAAGACATCAGGCTAATAATCCTGATGCACTTCAAGAAAGGCGTTTGCGTGCATGGAGTGTTAAAGCCATGTCTGGCTTAAACTATGATTTTGAAAAAGCTTACAAGCCAGATAAAATTACTCAACTTGGTAGTATGAATTTGATATGCAAATATTGTAATGCTTTAAAATTGACAAATGAGCCTTTGGGTATCTGTTGCAAGGCAGGAAAAGTTAAACTTTCACAAAATGAAAGTTTGCCTGATCCACTTAAAAGCTTAATAATGGGTGGACATCCCTAGCATGATCATTTCATTGATCTTATAAGAAAGTATAACAGCTGCTTTCAAATGACTTCTTTTGGAAGTACAAAAATTATAAATGAAAGTTGGTCAACCTTTAAGGTCCAAGGACAAGTGTATCACTTAACTGGTAGTGTCCGACCTTTGCCAAATGAAGAAATTCAGTTTCTTCAAATTTATTTTGTTGGTGATGATGAAAAGGCAGCTCAACTACGTTGCAAAAATATTTCAAATGTTGATTTAAGCGTAGTAAAGGATCTTCAATGTATGTTTCATCATCATAATCGTTATGTTAAAGATCTAAAAATGGCTCTCAATAAAATACCAACAAGTACCAAAGACTATAAGTTGGTTATACATGCTGATCGAACACCCGCTGGTGCCCACAAAGGGCTTTACAATGCACCTCAATCAAGCGAAGTAGCTTTAGTTATTGTTGGTCAGCAATTTGAAAAGCGCGATATTTTTATTGAAAGCCATAATAATAAATTACATCGTATAAGTGAGGTGCAACGATCATACGATGCCTTACAGTACCCTTTGCTATTTCTTTATGGCGAAGATGGCTATTCAGTGGATATACCACAATGGAAGAATCCATTATTAATAAATATAGTTTAAAAAACTAAAAAACACGCTTTTAGAGCATATCAAACTAAAAAGTTAAAAATAATTTTTCAAATAAGTTTAAAACAATAATAAATGATAAATACTAGCATTATTGTAAAAAAAAGCGTGGGACGCTTTGTCCATATTTCTCGTACATCGAGCACCCAACGCTTTTTTTTTTACAAAAAATGCTAGAATTTATCATTTATTATTGTTTTAAACTTAATTGAAAAATTATTTTTAACTTTTTAGTTTGATATGCTCTAAAAGCGTGTTTTTTTTAGTTTTTTTTAACTATATTTATTATCTAAGACTTT